>JAAALK010000079.1:82537930-82761730 GCA_019279435.1 Zizania palustris
CCCCTCTAAAACTTTTAACTCTCCACCGCCGCCCCTACTCCGGTCGCCACTCACCGTCGCAGGTAATCTCCTCCGCCCTAGCCAACCACACCATCGTAACCGCAAGGACATCATCGACCTCGGCCACCCCTCTGTCGACGCCGAACCTCGCCGGATCGCCGTCGCCGACAAGGACCCGAGCGCCTCCTTCGTCTACGCTCGTCGCCGGCCACGCTCCGTCGACCATTCGCCTCGCCAACGGTACCTTCGCGTTCCCCTAGTCGTCCTCTTTCCATTTCTAGGCATAGCTTCGACCGTCGTCGCTCACCGTGGCCTCTGGCCCGCTCGCCATCACCGGAGAAGACGACCGGCACGGGCTGAGTACCCGTGCCATGTCGGATTCGATCCTGGTCGTGCGATCTGGATCTAACGGTACCGATTAAATCCCCTGTGTGGTTTAATCTGCGCCGTCGGATCTGAGCGAAGGGGTACGTTTTAATCTCGCTCGTTCGTTAGTACTTAAAACTCACGTTTAATCTGAGTCGTTCATCGCATACCGGTTCGGCCTTTTAATCTCGCGTGTCCATTCTCATTTAAACCCCCCGCCTCGCCCCCGCGCATTGGATCTGGATCCAACGGTCCAGATTGGGCCGGACCATGCGCACAGTGTGCGGGTTCACCGTGGGCCTGGCTCACCGTGGACCCGAGACTGTTTTGGATTTAAATTAAATTCCAGAAATGCTTTTAAACTTCTAAAATTCATATCTGGCGCATTTTAACTTCAAAAATTACCATTTCAATTTCAGAAAATTTGTAATATTATTCTCTACATGTTCATACAATAAAAACAATATGTTTACTTTGGATATTTCATGTTTATTTAATAAAGTATCCAATTGCTCCTTAAGGAAAATTTCAAATTTAATTATTTACAATTTAGCAAAATTTATCTTTATTCTTTTCCTGTTTATAGAATGGAACCCCAACACTTTCTCTGAAGCTATTATTTTAAATTAATTAGAAAACTTAGAATAGGTTTGTTCACAATTAAAACCCCTTTTTATAAAGGACGATATTTCATTATAGTTCATTTTAAATTATTCATAAAATAAATTTCAGAAACTTAACAACTTGGTTTTCTTTAAATTGAACCAATCAAAACCTATGTGCTTATAGTGTGGTTTTATATTGTTTAATTGAATGTTCTATTTATTTTATTTTATTTATATTGGGAAGACTACGACGCCGCCGAGGAGACGGAATACTTCCCGGAAGTCCCTCCTTCCCCTTTTGCTGCACAAGGCAAGTCACCGAACCAATCTTTTGAGCATATTGAACCCATGTTTTACTAAACTATCGCTAAAACACATAGGATATACATGCATTAGTCAAATAAAACCCTTACAATATATTTATTAGGATCCCCCGACCTTGATGTGCAACCCAAGCCATGCTATCTCGCCTAACCTCCTTGTCACCATATGATTAGTATTATTAGCTAGTGTCCAATGTATTGACATGATTGCTATAGGATTAAAAATGAGTCGTAGCAACTTGGTTCTACTATATGATCCCCGTTATTCTTATCCTTGGAATTCTGTCGGTGATGAGTTGTGGTTGTGAGTGAATGCATGGTGGGTTCCGGGTGCAAGCTAGGGCATTGGTCGGTAGCACCCGGGGCACTATAAGGACCGGTCTGCGGGATCCGTTGCAATACACTTCCGTACTAACCACAAGTCTAATGGGTAAGTCCTAACTAAGGTATGGAGTGTTCCAAACCGAAGCCACCATTTGGAGATGGTTCAAGCAGCACCTGCGGGTGGCTTGTACCGACGTGGCGCAAAAGGGGGTGCGACGTTAGCCAGGATGCGGCCCGGCACGCCGGCGAAACCTAAAGCGGGTGGTTATCGCTTGGAGCATTTCATGCCGAGGTTTTGGCACGAGTTCCCATGGTATGGGTCATCTCGTTGCACCTTGGTGTTTGGGGATGAGTGTGTGCCTTGTGGGTACAGTAGTACATCTCTGATCAGAGTCATAAATCTTTTCGAAAAGTCGAGCCCATGGTCAAGGGCGGGTTGCGTGACATCCCATAGCTAGTTTACTTTTGATATGTATGTGCATGATGGTTTGAAATGTAAGGACTGTTGTGCGAGGAGGTAAAACGTACTCCTCGAGTTAGATGGTGTTACTGATGTTCATGTTTATATTTCTGCATAATAAAATTTGACTACACTAAATGCAATAACTGAAAATGTACTTTTTCGCACTTTTAGCCATTACTCTTCCTTTGTTATTATTCTGCATTATTACTTGCATTCGCGGTGGCTTGTTGAGTACTCTTTGTACTCATACCCGTTGAACACACCATTCAGAGGATGCCTACTACGAGGATGGTCTGGAGTAGCGACCCAGTCAAGCGGAAAGATCTTGAAGAAGGCGTGCGTCATGCAGTTTATTTTTTTATTATTGTTTTTACTTAACTCTGATGTAATAATATGGTCTGCGTACCATGGATACTTGTCGTATGTACAATTGTCGCATGATGAACCTCTTGTATTATTGTTTTTCTTATGAAATTCAATAATGTTCCGATTTCGATAAATCGGGGCGCCACAGTTACATGTCTGCATAATAAATAACGTGATTATCAACAAGAAGTCGGTGGTAAGTTATTTGCACATGTCGTTGGTTAACTAGATCAGCTATACATATAGCCTTCTCTAACCAGCATTGTTTAAATTTTATTTTATAGTACTTTTTAAGACAGTATTATAAAAAGTATATCACACCTCACCTACACTACCATACCACCAAGATTTAGGTGGTAGCAGCAGGGTCTGAGGCAGTCCCAATTGTGGTGCATAAAGTGATGGATGGACGGTGTTTTCTAACTATAGGTTTTGGCCAATTTTCTTCGCGATAACTTGTTAGAAATTGGCACAATATGCATCTTTTATTTCAACATAAATAATGGTGTAATTGAGGTTGTAATATATGTATTGTAAACCTGTGGTATGATGTAATATTATGTTATAAATATTCTATGATGAATTATCTATGGTCTATGATAAATTGTCCGTGATGTGCTTTTGAATGTTGGATATGTTGGCTATCAAATTCTGGCTTTAATTCAGGATGCAACCTAAAAACTTTTATTTTTTTTCAAAATGACCATAATATTAGTGACGAGTAATAATAATCAACAGTCACTAAAGGATCCTTTAGGGATGGGTGAATATTGTTATGCGTCACTAAAGGAGCTCTTATAAGACAGTGGCAATTGAAGTCTAGGTTAGGGCCGCATCATCACTAAAGGATCCTATAGTGATGGGTTTTATTTGTACCCATGAATCGTCATGCTTTCATTTCGCACAACTCTAACCATATAACCCCTGTCATTGTCATCATCTTCGTCGTGCTCCTTGTCGCTCCGTTGCTCCTAGCCTACGCACCATCGGTCGTGTCACATGCACCATCGCCCGTGGGTATAGATGAGCAAATGGCCCGGGCCCGTTGGGCCGGCCCGAAGCACGGCTGGAAAGCACGGCCCAAGCACGGCACGACCCGTTAGCAAACGGGCCCGGGCCGGCATGGCCCGAAGGCTGGGCCGTGCTTGGGCCGCCACCCCGGCACGATGGGCTGGCACGGGCACGGCCCGTTTAGTGTCAGGCCCGGTTAGCCCGTTAAATTCTGTTCAAAATTTGAATTCCAAATATACAAATTTATTTTTCAAATTTACGTATTTGATTCCTCTCGTTGAAAGCTACGGCATCCCTAGCTACCTGCTGCTTTTCCCTTCATCTCTCCATGTGTGGGTCCCACTAAATGCAGTCTGCATGCATGAATACATGCTAGCAGCTAGCTGTTCCGCCTGTTCGGTGCATAGAACGGGAAACGAAGCGACTCACTGTTGCAGATAAAGAGGTATTGCTGCGCAAAAACAGAAAAATTAATGACTGCAGGAAAAGCGCGCTGGGCCACATGTTGACGGGCTGTTTTGCTTAACGGGCCGGCCCGGCACGGCTAAATCACCTCTGTGTCGTGCTTGGGCTCACTGTCTGGCCCACGGGCGGATGCGGCACGGCCCGTTTATTAACCGTGCCGGGCCGGGCCATCAGTAAACGGGCCGGGCCTCCACGGGCCCGTGCCGTGCCGGGCCGGGCCGCCCGTTTGATCATCTATACCCGTGGGCCCCGCACCATCGGACATGTCACATGCACCGTCGACGCGCATGGCTGCCCTACTCGCCACCACCTTGGTTACATCCTCCTCGTCCTTCTTTGAAGGTCCTCCTCCTCTCCTTCTCGTCCGAAATGTTATTTGTCTTGTCTAACTAGCTAACTTTGTTTTAATTTTATTATTATAGGGTAACCTGGCCTACTTCTTTTAGCCAATTTCTTCGAGATAACTACTGGTTTTAGCTAATTTCTTCGAGATAACACACTCGGAGTTGGCATGGCCATTGTGGTGCTCCTAAGGCTACCCATGGTGGTGCTTCTCATGCTGACCATGGTGCTTCGATCTCTGTGGTTTGCCATGGTGGTCGTGTAAACCTGATGCTCCTCAGACTACCCACAGTGATAGGACACTATCCAAGCTTTTGATATCACTATAAGTTAGCTATTAGTTAGAAGTTAAAGAATAATGCTCTTATATATGGATCTTTGTTTTAGCCATGTTCTTCGAGATAACGAGTTAGAAGTTAATATATGTGATACTAATTTGGTTATGAATCTTCTGTGATGATTTGTCTGTGATGTGCTTTGGATGTTGCATATGTTGGCTGCCAAATCCTGGCTATGATTCAGGATGTAGCCTAAAATATATTTTTTTGAAATGTACATAATATTAGTGACGGGTTATAATAACCATCTGTCCTAAAGAACACATTAGTGACGGGTGACAAACATCAATCGTCACCAAAGATCCATAACAGGTGAGCCGATAGAAGTAAGGTTGACCTTTAGTGACGAGTATTTACACCCATCACTATTAATGTCACATTACTGATGCGATAAGAATGACGAGAGCCTTGTCCGTTACTAATTATGATTATCACTTGTCACTAAAGTGTTTTTATGTGGTAGTGTAAACTATTTTTTCTTACACGATGTTGCAACGGAAGAGGAGTGAAGTAGCCAAAGTGGAAATTTAGGGTCAGTTTGGTTATCTAGATATGGCTGGATGGGATCATTCCATCTAATTTATAGTGTTATTAGGTTTATCGCTAGGGTGGACGAGACCATATTCAACCTAAGAGAATATTCCCTCTAATGTTAGATAGCCTTATCCGATTTTTATACTCGAATGAACTCATACATCCTCTATCATGAGCACCTCACCTCACATCCATGCTTATGTACCTTCAACCAAACAAAAAACTAAATCATCACATCCCAACCAACCAAACAAAAAAATTAAATCATCTCATTCAACTAAAAACGGACGATATTATTTCATACACTTTACCTTTCAACCAAATACTACCTTTGCAAGTGACTGACTGAGTAGTGAGTAGCATCACAACTAGGAGACCTTTCTTGGCGGCATCTACACTTGGTCGCAATCTCCAGCTTAACCATTTCCACAACGTCGCAGTCAGCTAGTGTCGAATATTTGAACAGCTAAACAAGCAAGTATGGTACCTACTTTTTCTTTGGGAAACCAAATAAGCACCGACTTTTACAGCTTGCAGCTTGCAAGAAAAGAATAGAATTTATGCATAATATTCACCTTTTCTCATAATACAATCGATCCTATTTTTTTAATATATATATATATATATAAGGATGAAGAAAAAAATAGTGTAACGCTCTCATTTAACGAGCTAGAGGTACGTGGAAAACGGTAAGGTGGTTTAGGATACAATAGGAATAAAATTAGATGAGACGTGGCTAATGGAACAAATATACCTTATAAATACTTATATTATGGAACAAAATTTAAATTATTTGGTATAATATATTATAAGAGAGAGAGCACATATAGTACGTGTTGGAACAATGGCGTTAGTTCCAGCAGGTTTTTCTATGGTGGAGTATGATGTGGATAATGAACCTCGATGGGTTCCCTCAGAGGGAGAAGGGGTTTATACTGGTTCGGGCCTCCCCTAGGGGATAATAACCCTACGTCCAGTTTGTAGTGGATTTGGCATGGTGTGCCTTGATGTGGAGAGGATAACTCCATGGTCTCATGGCCCTCTGGAGCATGTGTCCATTACAAGGGCTTGGCCCTGCTTTTATAGGCACGCAGGCCAAAGGAAAAGACTGGGATGCCCCCTATGAGCCTCAGGCTCATAGGGGCAGAGAGGGGAAAAGGAGCTAGCTACAATACAAAAGGTGCCAGACAATTTTACAGCTTTACTGGCGTGTCAGGCTGCGCCAGGCTTTGACCAGCTAAACGACATACCAGGGGCGGGGGCCCCCGGTATGGACTTGGCTCCGGAGGGCGGCCTCCGGACTTGGCTCCGGAGAGTGGCCTCCGGGCCGGGCTCCCGGAGGGCGGCCTCCGAACTGGGCTCCCGGAGGGCGGCCTCCGAACTGGGCTCCCGGAGGGCGGCCTCCGGACTGGACTCCGGAGGGTGGCCTCCGGGCTTGACTCTCGGAGGATGGCCTCCGGGCTTGACTCTCGGAGGGTGGCCTTCGGGCTTGGCTCTCGGAGGGTGGCCTCCGGACTTGGCTCCGGAGGGCGACCTCCGAACTGGGCTCCCGGAGGGCGGCCTCCGGACTGGACTCCGGAGGGTGGCCTCCGGGCTTGACTCTCGGAGGATGGCCTCCGAACAGGACTCCGGAGGGTGGCCTCCGGGCTTGGCTCTCGGAGGGTGGCCTCCGGCGGCCTGCGCCCGGGCCTGAATTGGGGGCTCCGGGCCGGACCTCCGGGCCTAGGAGCTCCGAAGCTACGGGCCCCGAAAGGCACCTTGGGACCTGGAAACAATACTTAGAGAAAACAGGCTCCGGTAGTAACTGGTTCTGGGCCGAAAGCTGCCGGAGGCTGACGTCATTTGGCCCCTGTTTAAGGGAAATATATTCCCCCAACAGTACGCATAAAAAATTATTCATGTGAAATGGGTAACCGTCTCCATCCCAAATTGGGGAACATCTTTTTATATTCCTCCCGTCGAAATTTCTTTCATACTCATCCTGATCCCGGTGCGGGGAATATTAACTACTACATTTGTTTTCGAATGTAGGTCATTATTATGTTTATTAAATTTATCTATACAATAATGAATCTAGATATATATGTGTATAGATGCATTGATGTTTTGATGAATCTGGCAAACGCTAGAATAACTTACATTCGGAAATGGAGGGAGTAGTAGGCTTGGTCCATTGTATCATAATTAAAAAACAATATAAATATTAGGACGGTTGATTTAAACAATATACTTCATTTGTTAACTTTTAAATGACACAGTTGACTTTTATCTCAATATTTGACCGTTCGTCTTATTCAAAAAACTTTTTGAAATATCATTTATTTTGTTGTAATTTGTTTTATTACTGAAAATACTTCAAGTATAACTTAATTTTTGCATATTTGTATAAATATTTTGAATAAGACGAATAGTTAAATATTAAGATAAAAGTGAACTGCATCATTTAACTTTAAAGGAGAAAGTTAAAGGAGAGAGTAGTAAATTAGGCTCTAAGTTAAAGCGGATCAGTTGAGTGAAATCTATAGTTTGGGCCATGGAGAAACAGTGACGGGGATAGATGGTATTAACTGGATGGGAGGACTTTCTATCATTAAACACCTACGTAAAAACAAATTAGCTATATCTCTATCTCCTAATAGAGAAATTTCTCGTCAAATAACAGGAATCAGGGCCATTAACAGCCATCCCTAAGCTGTGGAAATTAAGCATTACCAACAGCAAAACCAAACTACCGGATGCCACTTCTGTCAGTTCTCTGTGTAATGTGCCGAGTGTGTTATCTAATAGCATCAACAATGTATACGGTAAAAATAGTCTATATAGATGAGATTCACAATATTAGTCTGTAGTTATTTTTTATCCCATAATGTTTATAGCAATAGTACATATTAAAAGTAAGAGAGAAGGAAAAAAGAGAAGTAATAAATGCTATTTTATTTCTTACGGCAGCCCATAAGCTTATGTGTATTTTTTACTAAAAATCACTATAAAAACTACTCATACAATGATTTATTTTATACTTATAAAAATATTTTAATGTTTATGGACTAATTTTTTCACACATTTTGTGATGCCCTAAGCAAGGGCATCCGTGTCACTGAAACCTGGAAAAGTAGAAAGGAAAGGTTGACGTATCTGTGAAACATGGACGGCGGAGAAGAAAAGGAAAGGGAATTGCATATGACAATGACCTGAAGATATGTGCCGCACTACAATATCATACGTACGTGTCTACCACATTGGCTCCAATATCATCAACGACATGCATGTCGCTGCAGCGTCGTCTCTAGCTTGGAGATCCTGTTACCAGGACCAAGTCACGAATTCCAGATATGCAAGTCAATTGCCTGCCATTAAAAAAGTTGGATGAGTCGATAAATTTTTTGTTTGTGGAAATCTTGAATGCGTCCTAGGCCAAAGAAAGTATATGGAGAATTTTATGGCTCTAAATTTTATGGATCGTGCAATTTGTGTGGTATAATGGCTCAGATTTAATATTAATGATCTATTAGGAGTCTTAGAGGTAATAATAATATAATATTCCTTTGATACGTTCGGACTCATATACATGCAATAATTAATTTATTTTTTTGCGTGTTTTTGTTGAAAAGATAGTAGGAGAGGCTCCTACTAGTATATTAATAAACAAAACACACCGTTATAGGGAGTTAAGCCAGATGGAAGTTTTAAGGGAGGAAGAGAATCTATGAGCCTGAGCAGAAAAATGAAAGAAGGAGGCCTTCTAGGAGGGGAGACATTATAAAAAATACAACGGTTACGTAAAAGCCAGATCGCCCAGCAGCCAATTTGGACAACCTCCATAAATAAAGGCTTCTGGAAAAGATCTTTGGAGCTACTCAACATTGCCGAGAAAGATAGATTGGCATCTGAGAAACCAAGGTTTGGTTTCGGTGTTTTGTGATGAGTGATTGACAGTATTTTACCCTCTGTTCGAAGGGTACCTCCGAAGAGGCTTCGGAGGTGGTACCTCCGAAGGGTGTTCGGAGGTGGTTTCACCGAAGGGTGTTCGGTGTTTGCTTGCTGCAGCTGTGCAGCGGAGTGTACCTGTCGAAGGGGTCCGACAGTACGCAATGACTGGGTTCGTACCGTAGGCTTCGGTACTTTGGGCGGTACACCGGAGTGTGTGCCGGAGGTTGTTAACCCGGAGAGGTCTCCGGAGTATTGGATACACTTGTCTGCTTGTCTGTGGTGCGCAGGGACTTCGGAGGCGACGGACAGGGTTCGAGCCGGGTGAACCTGGGTCAAGCGGGTGGCTTGATGCCAGGGGAGCGGGGAGCTCCGTCACAGTGGCTGCGAAGGTGGTCCGGGTCGGTCCTCGGGTCGAGGCGTGCCAGGTGAAAGCAGAGAGTGCGGAGCGTGGCTCCGGCTGAAGGTACTCCGAGACAAAGTCCTCGGAGGTGAGGCACTTCGAAGGTACTCCGGATGGAGTGACTTCGGAGTTGGTAGACCAAGTCCTCTGCGGAGGCAAGGGATTCGAAGTGTGCTCCGGAGGGAGACATTCGAAGGATACCCGACGAAGGTCTCAGAAGTCGAGGCGCATCGAAGGCATGGTCCGGGTGAGGCTCGTCGAGGAGTGTGCTCAGAGTGAGACACTGCGACGAAGTGCTCAAGGAATGCTTCATGCGGAGGCCTTGGACGAAGGAGAGACTACGAAGGGTGGTACTCCGAAGGTGGGGCTTCGGAGTGAGGTTGTCTTGTGGTGCTTCGGCCATACATGGCTTCGGTACACGGATGGACGGTGTTCGAGCTGGGAGTAGCTGCGAAGCCGTGGTGATCCACTCCGGAGGTGGTGGTGCGAAGGCCCAAGGGCTTTGACGGCTTCGGCTTAAAACCGTCACTGTATCGAAGGACTTCTTCGGCGGAGCGAAGGCCAACAGGCTGCAGGCTTCTCGCCGAAGCTACCGCACCCTCCGGTGCGAAGGGAGGTTCCAGAAGTCAACACTGTAAAGGCTGACACTGTCTGTTCTGAAAAAGGCTGACACTGTCCCCTCTGCAGCTGACAGAGAAGCCTCCAAAATAAAGGTGGACTACCTTTTGTACCCCTTAGTTCTGTAGAGACAAATCTGTTGTAAACCCTACGGGTAAAGTAGTCACTTCCTTAGGATGAAGCCGTGGGCTATAAATATGGGGGCTCGGTAGGTAACATTTAACACTTTGAGCATTTACTGTTGAGCTCCTGTAGACAGACCTCGCTGTATTCATTCTGAGTTCAATATATTTTGTGTTCCTTGTTCAAGCGGCGAAGCCCTGTTTTTCTTGTGCTTTTTGCTTGAGCTCGCTTTGCATACTTCGCTAGTTAGTGCACCGAAGCCTGTTGAGGCGAAGGTTGTTTTTCGTGCGAGGTGTGTTTTGTCAGTGTGCATTCGCTCTGTGTAACAGGAGGTGTAACCTCGCTGCTTACTAGCGTAGCCCTGACCGAGGCCCGTTTTGCTTCTTGTGTCGAAGCCCTTAGTTTAGTCCAGTTGCGTGCGTGTAGACCTTCGTGTACGAAGCCCAGCACTAGTTGCTGTTGCCGAGTACTTGGTCGTAGTCCTCAGAGGGCTGTCCACTCTTGCGAAGGGTGAAGTGCGAAGCCTGCTCGAAGCACCCTGTGTGCGGAGCCTGCACTGACTTAGCAGAGTAGATTTTCGAGGGTTGTAAGTGGAGCGAAGTCTTCTTGGCTTCGAACTTTTGCCACTCCGAAGCCTGTGTTCGAAGGTGTCGAAGTACCTCCGAACCAGACCTTCGAAGGTTGTGTTCGAAGCCTGTTCCGCAGAAGACAGAACAGAACCGAAGGCTAAGTTTTTAGCCCGAAATTTTAAAAGCTCCCATTCACCCCCCCTCTGGTCGCCGTTTCCGGTCCAACAATTGGTATCAGAGCTTGGTTAAGATCACCAGTTGACCTTAACCGGTTTTGTGATCTGTTGGCGACATGGATAGAGGCAGTAAAATTCCTCTGTTCGATGGGACAGACTTTGCATACTGGAAGGTGCGCATGGAGGCTTACTTGTTAAGCCAAGGAAATGCAATTTGGGAGATTGTGGACTCACAATACTCCATACCTGATACCCGCACCACTCAAACTGAAAAAGATCAGTATATTGCCAACTCGAAGGCAAGGAACATACTATTCATTGGTTTGAGTCGGAGTGAGTTTGATAGGGTGCAGCACCTTAGGACTGCTAGGGAGATTTGGACTACTCTCACTGTCTTTCATGAGGGCTTTGCTCAGATTAAGGCCAGGCGCCAAAGCACCTACAATCAACAGTATCAGCTGTTTGTGCAGGCACCTGGTGAATCTGTTGATGCCATGTTTTCTCGCTTTGATGCGATAGTGAGTAACTTGCGCTCCAACGGGACGCTTGCTTACAGTGATCACGATAGGGCTATCAAGCTTCTCTATGCTCTTGACCGTAGCATATGGGAAGTAAAGATATCCAGCATTGAGGAGTCCACAGGCTATGACACATTGACCTGTGATGAACTCTTTAGCAAGCTGAAGTCCACAGAGATTGCCAAGGCATCTCTTGCTGTGCACAGAAGCTCTTTGCCACAGCCATTGGCATTGGTTTCTAGCACTAGCCGTGGCACCACTGCAGAACCAAGCACATCAGGCACTTGTGTTCTTGCAGATGGTTTTGCTTTGTCCTCCCTGGTCTCCGTCACAAAGGAGCAGGTGGACACTCTAGCTGATGATGAGCTTGCTCTCATTGCCCGGAGGTTCACCCGCTTTCATCATGAGAGACGGGATCAGAGGAGAAGTGGTTTTAGTGGCTGCTATGAATGTGGCGACACCTCTCACATTAAGGCCAATTGCCCCAAGGTCAAAAAGAGAGATGAGAGTGACCGCCCCAAATTCCACAAAAAGGAGAGGAAGCCCTTTGTGAAGGGCAAGCGCGGCAAGATGGCTAAGAAAGTAGCCAAGGCCACTTCCAGAGCTTTTGTTGCTGCTCTCAGCGACATCGACACATCCTCAACTGAGGAGTCGAGCTCTGAGGAGGAGGAGTCCCCAAGGAAGGAGGACAAGAAGGACAAGAAGGGACGTGACTTCACCGGCCTTTGCTTCATGGCCGACAGCGATCACAGCGGCGATGAGCTTGACTCATCTGAGGTAAACCTATCATCTGACCAGCTTCTAATTAAATTAGATGAGCTGAATGAGGTTGTGCTTGGTCAGGATAGATTACTTGTGCAAGCCGCTAGAGAACGAAAAGACCTTAGACTTAGGCTAGAAAACATTTCTACTGAATATGCCATGCTTAAGTCTAAATTTAATGATGCTGAATGTGAATCATGTTCTATTGTCATGAGTGAGCTTGCTCAGTTGCGTTCTGTTCATGCTCAAACTCTTTCTGAGCTTGAGACTGCACAGAAGCAGCTTTTGGAGGTGGATATTAGACCTCGTGATATAATTGATTGCATGAACTGCTCTTTATTACGCGATAGCATTAATTTACGTGATAAGCATGTTCATGATTTGGAGGCTAGATTGGAGAGGGCCGGTAGTTCTAAGGATGTGCAACCTGTTTGTGACACCTGCATTACCCTTAAGGACCAGCTAGGCACTGTTAGAGAGCGTGCTGAAAACCTCATGTCTGAAAATGAATACCTTCTCTCTGTGGTGAATAAATGCACTGAGGGAAAGGGTAGGATGGATTTGCTCTTGGCCAAAACCAAGTTGTGTGCTGACAGAGCCGGGGTAGCTCTAGGTTTGGGTTTTGAGAGGATAGCTTCAGACAGTAAGACCAAAACTGTTTTCACCTCTCCCACCACCCTAGAGAAAGAGAGAGCTCTGTTGGACACCCCATCAGCCAAAAAGCCTACTCATCCACCAAAGAAAACCACTCCTCCTGCCAAGAAAAATCCTCCCAAGAAAACCACTCAAAAGAAACCCAAGGAGCCTGTGAGAGTTGCTCCTGTGACCCATGAGAGTGCCCCCAGGAGAGTGTTTCATTGTTCTTATTGTCAGCGGGCGGGTCATTTGATTGGTTTCTGTTTCCGTCGCATCAAGGATGAGCGACGTGCATAGGCGATGAGCTATCAGGACATGCATTACCCATCTTTAGGTATGCATGAGTCTGAGTTTTACTCTCGTCCTGTTTTCGAGGCTCCTCGTGCTTCTCGGAGAGGTTTTGCTCCTCGAGGTATTCATCATGTTCCATATGGTGGTAGACCTCGGGCGAGTAGCTTTGTACCTCGTCAGAGTAGGAGACCTCGTCATGCTTTGCGTTCTTTGCATGTAGGTAGACCTCGCACTTCGCATCATTCTGATTTGCATGTGCGTAGACCGTCTGCTTTTACTGTGCCTACCACTCGTGTCACTCAGTGCTGGATGCCTCGTCATTATTTTACTCACCCCAACACTGAGCGATCGAGACGTTCTTATCTTGTGTAGGCGACAGGTCGAGGCTTGGAGGGCACGTGGATCATGGACTCCGGTTGTTCGCGCCACATGACCGGAGATGTAAATTGGTTCTCCAGCCTCACAACAACCAAGCAAAGGGAACATATCACCTTCGGAAACAATCGAAGGAGTAGAGTGAAAGGTAAAGGTGTGGTAAGAATTAATTCAAACTTCACTCTCAAAGATGTTGCTTTGGTTGAGAACTTGGGATACAATTTGCTGTCTGTATCTCAGTTGCTTGATGAGGGCTTCGAAGTGCGATTCCATCGCGATACTTCGCAAGTACTCAATTCTGATGGCGTTGTGGTGTGTAAGATCTTTAGGGTTGGGAGAGTTTTTGGAGCTGATTTTTCAAAGTCATCTGGTTCTTTTCATTGTCTTGTTGCACATTCGACTTCTGAGCTTTGGAAGTGGCATAGGAGACTAGGGCATATGAGCTTTGAGTTGCTCGCTCGTCTGAGCGCCCTAGGCCTGATCCGAGGATTGCCCAAGCTCAAGTTTGAGAAGAATTTAGTTTGCGCTCCTTGTCGCCATGGAAAAATGATTGCTGCTTCGCATTCGCCAGTCACCACAGTGATGACTGAACAGCCCGGAGAACTTCTCCATATGGACACTGTAGGTCCTTCTCGGGTTAGTTCTTTAGGCGGCAAGTGGTATGTACTTGTTATTGTCGACGATTTCTCTCGCTACTCTTGGGTCTTCTTTCTTGCCAGCAAGGACGAAGTGTTTTCGCACTTTCGGAGCTTGGCTTTGAGGCTTTTCACTGAACTCCCTGGTGCATTAAAATTCATTCGAAGCGATAATGGCACCGAGTTCAAAAATAGTCTCTTTGTTGACTTTTGCATGGAGCATGGCATAGAACATCAATTCTCTGCTCCGCGGGTTCCTCAACAGAACGGTGTTGTTGAGAGGAAAAACCGCACTTTGGTTGAGATGGCTAGGACGATGCTTGATGAGCATAGGACTCCTAGAAAATTCTGGGTTGAGGCCATGAACACTGCATGTTACATCTCAAACCGAATTTTCTTGCGCTCAATTTTAAATTTGACATCTTATGAACTGCGTTTTGGGAGACAGCCCAAGGTTACTCATCTTCGAGTTTTTGGCTGTCGCTGCTTTATCCTAAAACGTGGTAACTTGGATAAATTTGAGTCGCGATCTTCTGACGGGATCTTTTTGGGTTATACTACTCATGGTCATTCTTACCGTGTTTATAACTTGGAAACTAACACTGTCATCGAGTCATGTGATGTGACTTTTGATGAATCAACCCCCTCTGTTAGTTCTGCTTTTGAACAGGCAAATGAACACGACATGGAACAGACCTTATTCGAAGACGAAGATCCCGGAGAATTCGAAGATGATCCCCTACTTCCCTCTACATCAACCCCCGAAGCTGACCCCGCTTCAACTACTTCGGCACGAGGTCCCGAAGCGACTACCTCAACATCGGTCATCTTGGACCACTCCAACGCACAAGTTGAGGGGGAGACTGCATCCCGCCGCGAAGCTCCACATCATGTCCAAAGGATGCACCCTCCCGAGCAGATCATTGGTGAGCTTGATCAAAGGGTAACTCGTTCTCATGCCCATTTCACTAATGCTGCTTTTGTTGCTTCTTTCGAGCCCTTAGATGTTAGTCATGCACTTTCTGATTCTAGTTGGATCAATGCCATGCATGAAGAGCTTGAGAATTTTGAAAGAAACCAAGTCTGGACTTTAGTTGATCCTCCACCAAATGTTCATTTCATTGGAACAAAATGGATTTTCAAAAATAAACAAGGGGAGGATGGAACAATTGTTAGAAATAAGGCTAGACTTGTAGCTCAGGGCTTTTCTCAACTAGAAGGGATTGATTTTACTGAAACTTTTGCACCTGTTGCTCGCCTTGAGGCCATTAGGATTTTGCTTGCCTTTGCGACATCCCGGGGATTCAAACTCTATCAAATGGATGTCAAAAGTGCTTTTCTTAATGGTTTCATAGGTGAAGATGTTTATGTAAAACAACCCCCTGGTTTTGAAAACCCCAAGTACCCACATAAAGTCCTTAAACTTCATAAGGCTCTTTATGGACTCAAGCAGGCCCCTCGGGCGTGGTATGATAGACTTAAGTCTTTTCTGCTTGAGCGAGGGTACTTGATGGGCTCTGTTGATAAAACTTTGTTTACTCTCAAGCATGGCAAAGATTTCCTCCTAGTTCAGATTTATGTGGATGATATCATCTTTGGTGGCTCTTCTCATGCTTTAGTTGCCGAGTTTGCAGATACCATGAGCAGGGAATTTGAAATGTCGATGATGGGTGAACTCACCTTTTTCCTTGGTCTGCAAATCAAGCAAAGCAAACAAGGTACTTTTGTCCACCAGACAAAGTACACCAAGGACCTGCTCAAGAAGTTCGACATGTCCGATGCGAAGCCCCTCGCCACTCCAATGGCTACATCTGTAGCATTGGACCCTGACGAAGATGGAGAAGCCGTAGATCAGAAGGAGTTCCGGAGCATGATCGGCTCCCTCCTCTACTTGACTGCCACGAGGCCGGACATACACTTCGCGGTATGTCTGTGCGCTCGTTTTCAGGCTTCACCATGAGCTTCGCACCGCCAAGCGGTAAATCGCATCCTAAGGTATCTCAAACATACCCTTGAATTTGGCATATGGTATTCATCGTCTTCATCTTTATGTCTTAGAGGTTATTCAGATGCGGATTTTGCTGGGTGTAGAATTGATAGGAAGAGTACCTCTGGTACTTGTCATTTTCTGGGTACGTCTCTGGTTTGCTGGTCTTCCCGCAAACAGTCTAGTGTTGCTCAATCGACGGCTGAGGCCGAATATGTTGCTGCAGCTAGCTGTTGCTCTCAGATTTTGTGGATGGTTTCCACTTTGCGGGATTTCGGGTTAGATTATAAGAGTGTTCCACTTTTCTGTGATAACACTAGTGCTATTTGTATTGCAAACAACCCGGTTCAGCACTCCAGAACCAAACACATTGATGTACGGTATCATTTTCTCAGAGATCACAATGAGAAGGGTGATATTGAACTTCAATATGTTGATACCCAACACCAGCTTGCCGATATTTTTACAAAACCCCTCGATGCTTCTCGATTTGCTTACCTGCGTGGGGAACTTGGCATTTGTCACCCTTACGGCATTTTGTGAGGGGGAGCTGATTTTAATTGACTTGCATATGCTCATTATGTGTGGAATTGCACTTACATCTTTTGCTATTATATGCCTGCTTTTAATTCAAAGAAATCATGACAGCTCAGCTCTATGAAATATGTCTGGAACATTGATTGTGCATGATGTTTTATTTTCTAAAAATCAAAACTTGCTCACTGCTCAATCATGTATCTAGCCTGTTTAGGCAGGACTGCTTTTAGCTATCTTTTATCTACTTGACAGCAAGACACTGTTCCTTGGATGCTAAAATTTGCAACTTGAAAAATATGTTCTTTATTCATGGATATTCTTCAAGATATTTGAATCAAAATCAAAAATCCATGCTTTGTCTGGTTTAAATGAAAAGATCCAGGAGGGTTTGTTTGTCGCACTACTCTATTCTAGACTGCTTACCATTGCACATTGGTCTGAACTGGGATAGTGTAGTGTATGCCAAAATCACCGCCTTAAGCTTCAGATGGCTTTCATGCCTAGGCTTGGCTTGATTGGAAAGTATAAGGTGGACAAACAAATAACCCCTGGCATTAAGAAAAAGAACAGCGAAATTAATTGATCATCAAGTTTGCTTTCACAGCTCCTTTTGAGCAAGACTTGTCTGTCTAGGGTAGAATTTGTTAGCTTTGCGCAGTCCTTGCCTTCTCTTGGCTAGCTGCTGTGATTATGTGGTGATCCTTTTACTTCAAAATGACAAAATCACATGCCATCATCTTGTTTCACAGATTGTTAAATTAAGCTGAGCACATGATCATTAATGTTACTGTTGGCATATTTTTGCATTATATGTCTTTGCAATTCTATTCATTTCGAAGCTTTGCATCTTTTGCATGCTCCTTGATGCTTGCATTGCCAAAGGGGGAGAAATTCCGGAGATTTGCTATGTTCTCTGCTGCTATGTTCTCTGCCGCAAGAAGGCATAATTTTTAAAAGGGGGAGAGTTTCTTGACATAAAGGGGGAGAAAAATTTGCTCAACTCAGGGGGAGTTTTTATCAAAGGGAAGTTTGCCAAAAAGGGTTTTTACTCTTTTACAAAGGGGGAGAAAAATTCTTTTATCAAGTGACATGCTTTGGCTCTTTTCTGAGTTTTTATGGTCACTTGTGTGCTGAAATTTTTAAATTTTCTTGAACTTCAATTTGGTTGTCAATGCACTCATCAAGGGGGAGATTGAGAAACCAAGGGTTGGTTTCGGTGTTTTCTGATGAGTGATTGACAGTATTTTACCCTCTGTTCGAAGGGTACCTCCGAAGGGGCTTCGGAGGTGGTACCTCCGAAGGGTGTTCGGAGGTGGTTTCACCGAAGGGTGTTCGGTGTTTGCTTGCTGCAGCTGTGCAGCGGAGTGTACCTGTCGAAGGGGTCCGACAGTACGCAATGACTGGGTTTGTACCGTAGGCTTCGGTACTTTGGGCGGTACACCGGAGTGTGTGCCGGAGGTTGTTAACCCGGAGAGGTCTCCGGAGTATTGGATACACTTGTCTGCTTGTCTGTGGTGCGCAGGGACTTCGGAGGCGACGGACAGGGTTCGAGCCGGGTGAACCTGGGTCAAGCGGGTGGCTTGATGCCAGGGGAGCGGGGAGCTCCGTCACGGTGGCTGCGAAGGTGGTCCGGGTCGGTCCTCGGGTCGAGGCGTGCCAGGTGAAAGCAGAGAGTGCGGAGCGTGGCTCCGGCTGAAGGTACTCCGAGACAAAGTCCTCGGAGGTGAGGCACTTCGAAGGTACTCCGGATGGAGTGACTTCGGAGTTGGTAGACCAAGTCCTCTGCGGAGGCAAGGGATTCGAAGTGTGCTCCGGAGGGAGACATTCGAAGGATACCCGACGAAGGTCTCAGAAGTCGAGGCGCATCGAAGGCATGGTCCGGGTGAGGCTCGTCGAGGAGTGTGCTCGGAGTGAGACACTGCGACGAAGTGCTCAAGGAATGCTTCATGCGGAGGCCTTGGACGAAGGAGAGACTACGAAGGGTGGTACTCCGAAGGTGGGGCTTCAGAGTGAGGTTGTCTTGTGGTGCTTCGGCCATACATGGCTTCGGTACACGGATGGACGGTGTTCGAGCTGGGAGTAGCTGCGAAGCCGTGGTGATCCACTCCGGAGGTGGTGGTGCGAAGGCCCAAGGGCTTTGACGGCTTCGGCTTAAAACCGTCACTGTATCGAAGGACTTCTTCGGCGGAGCGAAGGCCAACAGGCTGCAGGCTTCTCGCCAAAGCTACCGCACCCTCCGGTGCGAAGGGAGGTTCCAGAAGTCAACACTGTAAAGGCTGACACTGTCTGTTCTGAAAAAGGCTGACACTGTCCCCTCTGCAGCTGACAGAGAAGCCTCCAAAATAAAGGTGGACTACCTTTTGTACCCCTTAGTTCTGTAGAGACAAATCTGTTGTAAACCCTAGGGGTAAAGTAGTCACTTCCTTAGGATGAAGCCGTGGGCTATAAATATGGGGGCTCGGTAGGTAACATTTAACACTTTGAGCATTTACTGTTGAGCTCCTGTAGACAGACCTCGCTGTATTCATTCTGAGTTCAATATATTTTGTGTTCCTTGTTCAAGCGGCGAAGCCCTGTTTTTCTTGTGCTTTTTGCTTGAGCTCGCTTTGCATACTTCGCTAGTTTAGTGCACCGAAGCCTGTTGAGGCGAAGGTTGTTTTTCGTGCGAGGTGTGTTTTGTCAGTGTGCATTCGCTCTGTGTAACAGGAGGTGTAACCTCGCTGCTTACTAGCGTAGCCCTGACCGAGGCCCGTTTTGCTTCTTGTGTCGAAGCCCTTAGTTTAGTCCAGTTGCGTGCGTGTAGACCTTCGTGTACGAAGCCCAGCACTAGTTGCTGTTGCCGAGTACTTGGTCGTAGTCCTCAGAGGGCTGTCCACTCTTGCGAAGGGTGAAGTGCGAAGCCTGCTCGAAGCACCCTGTGTGCGGAGCCTGCACTGACTTAGCAGAGTAGATTTTCGAGGGTTGTAAGTGGAGCGAAGTCTTCTTGGCTTCGAACTTTTGCCACTCCGAAGCCTGTGTTCGAAGGTGTCGAAGTACCTCCGAACCAGACCTTCGAAGGTTGTGTTCGAAGCCTGTTCCGCAGAAGACAGAACAGAACCGAAGGCTAAGTTTTTAGCCCGAAATTTTAAAAGCTCCCATTCACCCCCCTCTGGTCGCCGTTTCCGGTCCAACAGCATCCTAGTGAATTCCAAGGAAGGACCAACAGTGTTGAGAAAAATGGCAACCGAAGAAAAGATGGACTGAGGATTCTTCCTGTTGATCGGAGCACAAACAACAGTCTAAGATAGATCCATCAGGGAGCCAATACCGCTGTTGGCGTAAAAGATTACGCTAACATGTTTCTGAAGATTAGAAACTAACAAACGAAGTGTTTGCGAAGTAAACTATTCTAAGCCTCCGAAAGGATAATAACTTAGAATAGTTCAAATATGTGTATTGAATAACTTGTATTCGGTCCCTATTACAGGGTAAAACGGGGGTATTTATAGGCCCAAACATTAAGGAAAAGACCTTCTTACCTCTCTATTACAACCGACATAGTGGAAACTATTCGGTACCCTTAATAGGGCTAAAATGGTAAAAGACTAATCTAATGAGAAAGAAGATAAGTCTTCCATCTTAGCTGGCAAAGAAGTTCTCGGAAGAATCCAAGTTCGAAGATATACTCCGAACTAAAGCCTGTCATCATACTTCGAACTTGACTTGATGCATCTCCGAAATTATATGTTGGGAGGCTTCGTCTTTATCACCAGTCTTTATCTCATCACTGCAATAACCCTGAAGATGGAATATTTTCCCCCAACAGTAGCCCCTCGAATACGCTTCTCCGCTAAATCTGTAATGTTAGGAGAGCAGTATACGCAAGAAAAATAATCATGCGTAGGGGTTAGCAGATTTAAACCATCTCCGAACTATGTGGAGATGTAAACTTTGAATCAGTTTTCAATAAAATTACTTTCGAAGTAACTTAGAACTAACTCGAAAAGTCTGAAAGTCTTTTTAGACTTAGAAGAATTAGCCGTTAGCTTCTTTCTTCTAACGGAAGATAAGGAATGCTTTAATTTCGGAGCAAAGTAACGGTTGGAAATGTGAAGCGACACAGGCAACGGTAAAAAATCAGGGTCTGGGCTATAAATAGAGGGCCCAAACCCTTCTTGAGTACCTTTTCACTACTTTCGTGCAAACAAGCCATCACCCGAGCCCTAGCCGCCATTTTTCCTCTGAAACAATCTACCAGATCCAATGGCGAAAACTAGTTTCAAGGGTCCTGGAGCGACTTCAGCTTTGGCTCGGCAGCAAGCTGCAGCGGCGGCAGCGCCTGCATCATTGGTGACGGCAACTCCAAACCCTTCAGTGGCGGTAATGGCGCCGGTGGGTGGAAATCCCCAAAATGTCAGCCCCCAAGACCTCTTTCCGGCGTCGACGAAGTATACGGACCAGTCTTATCAACTGGGGCCGTCAACCTACAGAAGGGAATCGCTTGCGGCTGCAGTAGAAGGCAAAATTAGTTCGGGGGTGATGATTCGCAAACCTGGGAAGGAAATCATTCCGTCACCGAGACCCGGAGAAGTGGTCGTCTTCGAAGCCTTCTTCGAAGCTGGTTTGGGGCTTCCGGCGGTAGACTTCTTGGCGGAAGTTTTAGACTTGTTCCACGTCACTCTCCCCCAACTTTCTCCGAATGCGGTTGCGCGTCTTGCCATCTTCGAATGGGCGTTGCGAGCCGAAGGTTGTGAAGGGAGGGCAGAGATCTTCGCAGCACTACATAGAGCTTCGTGGCAACCAAAGACCTTCGTAGGCCCCGGAGGTGAAAAGCTGGTGGTGGCCTTCGGAAGCATCAATTTTAGACTCCGGGACGAGTATGCTCTCCGATTTCCTGCTAAGGCCATCAATGCCAGATGGTACACCGATTGGATCTTGAAGTGGTTTTACGCCGAAGTTGGGGCGAGCAGCCGTCTAGCCGGACCTTTACAAGACATCAACTTCCGAAAGGAAGCCCTTGTGCATCCAGATTCGGGTCAGCTCGAAGCTCGCCTTAGCTTGCTTCAAAAGATCAGTCATCGGTTGAGCATGCGAGACTTAGCCGAAGAATTCCTCGGGCTTCAAATCCCTCCCTTGATGGCCAACTGGCCAATCACTTTCGAAGAGGATTCGGAAGGCGGTCTTCGGAAAATTTCTTCAACTTCGAGTCCTGCAGGTAACTTCAAAAACAACATACTCTATGTATATTTATTCGAAGAGTTAACGAACTTAACTTATTTTTCGGCTTCTTCAGCCCCTATAACTTCGGAGCAAATCGTACGAGCTTCGGAGAAGATTTTGGGCGTTCCAACTCCGACCGAGAAAGAATGGAGAATCAAATTAGTTGGTAGTTGGGAACGATCCAACCGAGTATGGGGGCTGCTCGAAGTTATTCCGCCCCCTCTGATGGATTGGGTGCCTTCGGAAAAAGGGCCCAAGAAGAGGAAAGCCGAAGCTGGAACTTCGAGCTCTGCCAAGACTCCGGTCAAGAAGGTGGCTCGAAAACCAAAAAATCCTGCGCCTTCGAGCCCAAGAGCTTCAATCTCCGATTCTCAGGAGGATGAAGGCAGGTTGTGTGACACCCCAAATTTCCAAAACAATAAAAATATTATTTAATTCAATTTCCTGGATTTTATATTTCTGAAAATACCTTTAATACCTTTCTTATACCCTTTTGAACTACATCATAGAGATAATGACCAAACCAGGGGCTGAAAATTTTTGTATAAACTCCCAAGGCCAAAATATATTTTTGAGAATTTTTATAAATGTTACCCACTCTGGAAATACCCCAAAATATTTAATCCATTTTCTGCAATTATTTTAAATCTGAAAACCTTAGTAACAGTAATGGGCTCCCCCTCCTCCCTTCTCTCTCTCCCGGCCGGCCCAGCCTGTTACCCCGCGCGCCTTAGGCTGACAACCTGACCCCACCTGTCGGCGCCGAACCCTTCCCCTCGCGCGCGCACCCGACACCGCGGCCCCACCCGTCAGCCTTTCCGTTCGCTCGCTCGCGCCCGCAGGCCAGTGGCCCCCGCCTGTCAGCTTCGTCATCAACCTCGCGCCAACCCCCCCTAATCCCGCCGGCCGTGAACCCTCCCTCGGATCCGCTCGTCGCCGGTCCCCTCCCCTCCATTTATCGCCAGCATTCAATTCCTCATATCGCGTCGACCGTTTCCCCCTTAATCCCACGCGTAATCCCCCCGTTGTCGCCCGCATGTAGAGAAACCGCTCGCCGGCGTTAACTCACAGCTTTCCCCCGATGGCACCCTCCCTGCCCCCGTCGGCACCCCTATTTAAACCGTTGCCCTCCACCGCATTCGGTTCACGCGTCCAATTGTACTCAGACCAAGCAGAGCGCCCGCACTCCTCATCCTAGCGCATTCCTCCTGTTTCGCCTCCGGCCACCTCTCGCCGTCGCCTCGGACCGCCTCTGTCCGCGCCTCCACCACCAACGTGACCGCAAGGACCTCCCCAACGCCGGCCACCACTCCGTCGTCGACGAACCTCGCCGGATCGCCGTCACTGCCAAGGAACCGAAAGCCTTCGCCGCTGAAGATCTAGGCCCTATGTGAGTTTTGGTAATTAATGATAAACATGCGTTTTGTGGACTAATAATTTTCTTAAGTGTGAAGGAAATGAGTAGGTCCCGCGCAAATGGAGCACAAGATGGAAACCCGAAGATCTCGACGTTTAAAGGCTACGGCAAAAGGTTTGAAGGAATCTAGAAATTGATCGAGGTGTTTGGAGCGATCAATTAGGCTAGGTTTAAATTTTGTTTTTGCCGTACTATTAAGAGGGGTTGCATCTTGGTTATGAGTTGATTTTCAAGTGCCAATTTGCATTGCATATAGTATCTTTTGATCATGTGTGATTGTTGCAAAAGTTACTCCTTGGCAAATTCCTTGAAAACATTTGTTGGAGTTGTCTGACCCTGGCGGTCTGACCGACCATGTGGGTCCGGTCAGACTGGCTGGAGTTGGGCGGTCCGACCGGCTAGGGGGTCGGTCAGACCGGGTTTCGCAGGGCAGAAAACTGCTGGTTTACAGAGCCGACGGGAGCACTATCGGTCCGACCGAGCCGATGGCCGGTCAGACCGGGTAGGGCCGGTCTGACCGGGTCAGCATGGCCGGTCAGACCGAGGCATCCTGTCACATCAGTAAACGGCTAGTTTTCTAGCCGTTGCAGTTGAGGTCGGTCAGACCGGCCCAAGATGGGCGGTCAGACCGACAATGCGCAGAGAACCACCTAACTTGTGTAACGGCTAGTTTTTGGGTGTGTGGCTATATAAACCTTTGCTACAGCT
This sequence comes from Zizania palustris, assembly GCA_019279435.1. Classification (NCBI taxonomy): domain Eukaryota; kingdom Viridiplantae; phylum Streptophyta; class Magnoliopsida; order Poales; family Poaceae; genus Zizania; species Zizania palustris. The sequence goes on from JAAALK010000079.1 coordinate 82,561,949, forward strand.
CCTTTGCTAGACTTTTGGCATTCATTTGAGCATTCTTGAGCATAAGAGAGTCTCTCCCACCATTGAGCGCAAATTTGAGCACTAGTGAGTTTGGGAAGAAAAAGGAGTGATCGAGTGATTGAGTGAATTGCATTGCATTGGCATTTTGGCACTTGATCCTCTTCTCCTAGCTTTGATTGCAGCTTGTTACTCTTGGAGATTGCCATCTCCTAGACGGCTTGGAGAAGAAACCGGTGATCTCTCCTAGAAGGTTGTGGAGGAGACCCGGGAGGTTGTGAAGGTTGGAGCTCGCCTATCCGGAGTGGAGAAGAGCTACCACTAGTGATCGAGGCCCGAGAGTTGCACTTCCGGTGCCGGCTCATCTTCAAGCTAATTTCTCTTTGAGAAATCCGAGGCTTGGTGAAGAGAGCGGTCAAGTGAAACTCGCCTCAACGAGGATGTAGGAAATTGGCAAATTTCCGAACCTCGGGATAAAATTCGGTTGTCTCTTGTCCCTTTCATCTTCGAGCAAGTTTATTTGTGCAAGCTTACTTCTCTAGAGTAATACACTTGTTCTAGCGGTTTGCTACTATTGTCTTAGGACCTTGATCATTGTTTAACTGAAATCGATTTAGTTTTAAAAACCGCCTATTCACCCCCCCTCTAGTCGGTACATCGATCCTACAAGTGGTATCAGAGCTTGGTCTCTCAAGTTAGGCTTTACCGCCTAGAGAGAAGATGTCCGACGAGGTGGTTCACAATGTAGGCAAAGGTCCTTACTTTGATGGCACTAATTATTCCATTTGGAAAGTTCGTATGGCTGCTCACCTCAAAGCCATGAGCTTTGAAATTTGGCGTATTGTTGAGTTAGGTTTTGAAGTTGAAGACAAGATGAATCTAACCTATCAAAACAAGAAAGATATGCAACTTGATGCTCAAGCTACAAATGCTTTGTTCAATTGTTTGTGTGTCGAAGAGTTCAATAGGATAAGCAATATTTCAACGGCACACGACATTTGGACCACTCTTCAAGATATACATGATGGAACAACAAGTGTGAAGAATGCCAAGTCGCACTACTTAAAGATCAACTATGAAACATTCACCATGTTGCCAAATGAAAGTGTCAATGAGATGTATGCAAGACTTAATGTGATTGTCAATGATCTCAAGGGAGTTGGAGTGAAGTACACGGAGTTGGAAGTTGCTCAAAAGATGTTGAGAGCTTTGCCCGAAAAATATGACACATTGGTGACTTTCCTCATCAACTCGGATATGTCAAGTTTGACACCCACAACACTTTTGGGAACTATCAACACAAATGAGATTTACAAGAACAAGAGAGTTGAAGGAAGCACCGAAGATCACTCCTCATCCAAGAAGAAGAATATTGCCTTGAAGGCCAAGGTTGAAAAGAAATGTGAAGAAGAAGAAGACACCTCTTGTGATGGCGATACCGAGGATGAAGAAATGGCTCTCTTTGTGAGAAAGTTCAACCGGTTTATGAAAAAGAGAGGAAGTTCTTCAAGCTCTTTCAAGAACAATGGTGACAAAAAGTCAACCAAAAGGAACCTCAAGAATGTAAGATGTTTTGAGTGTAATGAGAAGGGTCATTTTGCCTCAAGATGCCCGAACAAACAAGAAAGCGAAGATGATAAATCTCAAAAGAAGAACAAAGAGAAGAATGGGAAGAAAAAGCTTTTCAAGAAGTTGAACAAGAAAAAAGGTAGAAATGAAGCATTTGTGGGAGAATGGGATTCAAATGAAGATAGCTCCGATCCTTCTTCAAGCTCCGACTCTGGTGGTGAGTCAAACTCAAGAAAGAAGAACATGGCGGGAATCGCAATTAAGGAAGCTTCATCACTATACTCTCCTTTTTGTCTCATGGCAAAAGGAAGTACTAAGGTAACATCTACTTGTGTTAGTGAACAAAATGATAGTGATGATGAATTATCTTATGATGATCTAGCACAAATGCTTGAGGAGCTAAATGAGTTAAGTGGCAAAGAGAGAGTCAAATTTAAGGCTCTCAAGAAAGATCATGAGTCCTTAACGGCTAAATATGAGGAGTTGAAAACTTCTCATATGATGCTTTTGGTCTCTCATGAGAAGCTTGAGGAAGCTCACGAAGCACTCATTGCCTCTACACTCATTGGGCCAAAAGTAGATATAGGCGTCACTGTCGTCGCTCACCGGAAACGTTCGCCGGAGATCTACCTGCAACCAGTTTATTCACAGACACACACTTGTGCTCATTTTGTGCTGCTAACCGAAGCAACGTTTTCTCTGTTGATTCAATTGAATTAAAACAAATGTGCTAACAACCACACCGAGCTACACGCACGGCATGCTGACTCCATGCAAAACAAATAGCTCCGACACTTGAGGAGTGATGGCACCAAATACTCTACGTGCAGCTAACTAACGCCTAATCAACAAGTGATCCGCTTATTCAGCTAATGCAAGGATGAACTAACATGTGATGCAAAGGATTATTTTCAACATTACTCCCCCTAATCCTGAGCATGACAACCGGATGACTGCACGCCTATTTGGATCCGGAGCTCCTGAAAACGAACTCTGCCCAAAGCCTTGGTTAAGATGTCCGCCAATTGATTAGCCGTTGCGATGTACTTCACGATTATCTGTTTGCCTTCGACACACTCACGAATGTAGTGGTATCGAATATCGATGTGCTTGCTTCTGTCATGAAACACCGGGTTCTTGCACAACGCAATGGCCGATTGATTGTCTATCCGTAGCTCCGGCGTCGCCACAGCTTTTCCAACCATGTCTGTGAGAAGCCTGGCTAGCCAAATTCCCTGGCATGCTCCCCCGGCGGCTGCAATGTATTCAGCCTCGCATGACGACAGTGCTACCACCTTCTGCTTCGTGGCTTGCCATGTGATGGGATTGTTTCCAAGGAAGAAGATGATCCCACTAGTGCTCTTCCGAGTATCAGGGTCTCCGGCCATGTCAGCGTCACAGTAGCCGATCAGCTTTACCTCTTCATCCTGTTGTTCCGTGTATTTTAGTCCATGGTCCCGTGTTCCCGCCACGTACCGGAGGACACGCTTGACCGCCGCAAGGTGATCTTCGCGCGGTGCTTCCATGAAGCGACTGAGGTACCCAACAGCGAAGGCAAGCTCCGGGCGGGTATGAAGCAAATACCTCAGCGCTCCGATCATGCTCTTGTATTCCGTGGCGTTTACAGCTTCACCAGTCCCTGCCTTGCACAGCTTGAGCCGGGTCTCCATCGGTGAATTACTCTGATTGCAAGACGCCAACCCGCAGCGATCAAGGAGCTTGTTGGCATAGGCTGTTTGGCAAACGAAGATACCATCCGCACCCTGCTTTACCTCAATTCCAAGATAATACGACAGAAGGCCAAGATCGCTCATCTGGAAACGCTTCTTCATCTCAGTCTTGAATACATTGATTGCCTCCTTGCTCTCGCCAGTGATAATCAGATCGTCGACGTAAACTCCGATGATGAGTCGCCCTCCTCCTCTATCTCGGGTGTAGATCCCGTGTTCTGAATCACTTCTCTGGAAACCAAGAGATACCAGTGTGGCATCAAGCTTGGCGTTCCAGGATCTCGGCGCTTGTCGCAAACCGTATAGCGCCTTTTTCAGTCGCAAGACCTTGTCTTCACTCCCAGCGACAATAAATCCTTGAGGTTGCTGGACATAGACTTCTTCCTGAATTGTGCCGTTGAGGAACGCGCTCTTCACGTCCATATGATGCACCTGCCATTTCTTGTGTGCTGCCAATGCCACCATCAAGCGTACTGACTCCAAGCGTGCCACTGGAGCGTATACTTCGTCGAAATCGACACCTGCGCGCTGAATGTAGCCTTTCGCCACCAGGCGCGCCTTGTGGCGAACAATCTCACCGGCTTCGTTCCGTTTCACCTTGAAGATCCACTTTAAACCGATGGCTCGATGTCCTGCAGGAAGAGAAGCGAGGTCCCAAGTTTCATTCTGCTCGATTGCCTCCATTTCTTCTTGCATGGCAATTCTCCACGGCTCCTTGCCAGACGCTTCTGCAAAGCTTGCTGGCTCCTCAGCCGATGTGAAGTAGACTTCATCGCCAATGGCTCTCTGAGCCAGTCCTGGTGTAGGGGCATCATCAAGTAACTCGTTGATGGAGCGGAGTCGAAGTGGTGCATCATCGTGATCGACGTCAAGTTCATCTTCACTTGGGTCAGTTTCTGCTTCCGGCGGGATTGGCTCCTCTGTTACACTCTCGACTGGCGTTGGCGACGGCGAATTTGAAGGCGTCATCGGTATGGGATCATGAACTGCCTCCGTTTCATACTCGATGACGAATGGTTCAGCACCTTCATCTTGTCTGCTGTTTCCAGTCTCCCACTCCCAGTGTGCAGTTTCGTCGAAGATCACATCGCGCGAGATAACGACGCGCCTGGTGGTCGGGTCGTAGCAGCGGTAGGCTTTGGACCCTGCTTCATAGCCGACGAAGATGGTCTTCCGGCTTCTGTCTTCAAGCTTCGTCAGTTTTGGCCGAGTGTTCTTCACGTAAGCAATACTTCCGAAGGTTCGAAAGTAGTGTACAGCAGGAGATGTCCCGTGCCATGCTTCAAACGGAGTTTTGCCATCAAGAGCGCGAGTTGAGGCGCGATTGAGGATGTGCACAGCAGTTGAAACAGCCTCTCCCCAGAAGTATCCGGGCATCGCCTTCGCCTTGAGCATGCATCGCGCCATGGCAACCACGCTCTGGTTTCGCCTCTCTACGACACCATTTTGTTGTGGAGAGTACGGGGCAGTGAGTTGCCGCTCCACTCCACGTTCGGCACAATAGCGCCCGAACTCCACGGATGTGAATTCACCTCCACGATCCGTGCGAAGAGCCTTCAGCTTCATTCCTGTTTGAACCTCCACTGATGCTTGAAAGTTTTTGATCTCCGCAGGAGCTTGGTCCTTGTTTGACAGCAACCGAAGCCACATGAACCGACTCAGATCATCAACAAGTAGCAGGAAATACTTGTTACCGCTGGGGGTCACCGGAGTAATGGGTCCACATAAATCACCATGTACGAGCTCCAGGATTGAATCAGCTCGGCGATGCGCTTCACTTGGGAACGTTGCACGCCGGTGTTTACCGACGAGACATCCATCACAGAGCTGTTCAACTTGGTCCAGTTTCGGCAGCCCGCGAACCATCTTCATTGTCGCCAGTTGCCGTAGGGATCGAAAGTTGAGGTGGCCGTAGCGAGAGTGCCACAGCCACGCCTCCTCGGTTGCCTTCGCCGCCAAGCACACCGGCCGCCCAATGCTCAGATGTAGGAGGTACAGCCGAGACTCCTCTCGCGCAACCTTGATGATGAGGCGATCGTCTTGGTCGAAGACACGCAGGACGCCGTCGTCGATGATCACACGGCAACCTGATTCGTCGAGTTGGCCGATGCTGATGATGTTGGCCTTCAGCGTCGGGATGTAATACACCCCGGTCAGTAGCCGATGTTCACCCCCCTTGCTAGTGATGATTATGTTGCCCTTCCCTTCGATCTTGGTGATGGAGCCATCTCCGAATTTGACGGTGCCGGAGACGTTTAAGTCCAGTTCGGCGAAGCTTTCTCTCGACCCTGTCATGTGGTTCGTGGCGCCTGTATCGAGCACCCAGTGGGCGCGATCCCTCTCCCCCGTTGTGCCTAGATCGGCGAAGACCTCCTGTTCCACGAGCTGAACATCGTGGCGTGCCGTGGAGGTTGATGACGGTGATGACCGTGACACGTCGTCGACGGCGATAGTGTGCGCCAGAAGGAGGTTCTGTTCATCTTCCTCCTTTTTCACCACGTGAACTTGGGCTTCCTGATCCTTCTTCTTCTTGCGGCATTCACGAGCCCAGTGACCCTTCTTGCCGCAGTAGTTGCACGTGTCGTCGCGCCCTGCCGTGGTCTTCTTCGAGTCTCCTGTGGGCTGCTTCCCTCCACCGGGCTTGCCGAGGGTCTTATTCCCGGAGTTCGCACCGCCACTCCGGGACTTCATGCGGGCCATCCACTCCTCCTCCGTGAGGAGCAAATGGCCCCCGCTCTCCTTGGCCGGAGACCTTCTCTTCCTCTGCTCGACAGCGCGAAGGTGGCCCACAGCTTCTTCGATGGACATAGTGTCCAAGTTCAGCATGGTTTCCATTGAGATTGCTACCTGCTCGAGGTTGTCGGGGACGACATGGAGCAGTTTCTTGACCACCTCCTTCTCAGTGATCGAGTCACCAAGCGCCCACAGCTGGCTTGCCATCGTGGTCAGTCGAAGTGAGAATTCTTCAACCGACTCGCCGGTCTTGAACGAGAGGTCGGCGAAGTCTTGACGAAGGCGCTCGGCGTTCGCCTCCTTCACTCTGTCGGCTCCCAGCCGAATGCTTCGGATCGCCTCCCAAGCTTCGTGCGCCGAGGCCTTGATCGCGAGTCCAGCTTGCATCTCCTGCGGCACCGCGCGGAGGATTGCTGCGAGCGCACTCCGATCATCACGGTAATCACCCTCGCCGGACTCAATGACCTCCCACAGCCCGGCCGCTTGAAGGTTCACTTTCATCACCAGCGACCACTCCGTGTAGTTCGAACGGGTGAGTGCGGGGTAGACGATGCTTGACGATGACTTCTCGACCACTCGCTCACGGAAGAGCTGGCGAGGCCGACGCGGTGGCGGTGACAGCGAGAACGGACGTTGTTCTCGGCCTCCAGGGCGAGAACCTCCTGAGCGGACATCCGGCGACTTGCCGGAGTGCCCGGCGGGCGACTTGCCAGGGCGGAGAGACATATCCCAGGTATGCTCTGATACCAATTGTCGTCGCTCGCCGGAAACGTTCGCCGGAGATCTACCTGCAACCAGTTTATTCACAGACACACACTTGTGCTCATTTTGTGCTGCTAACCGAAGCAACGTTTTCTCTGTTGATTCAATTGAATTAAAACAAATGTGCTAACAACCACACCGAGCTACACGCACGGCATGCTGACTCCATGCAAAACAAATAGCTCCGACACTTGAGGAGTGATGGCACCAAATACTCTACGTGCAGCTAACTAACGCCTAATCAACAAGTGATCCGCTTATTCAGCTAATGCAAGGATGAACTAACATGTGATGCAAAGGATTATTTTCAACAGTCACATGTGATATTTTTGATAATGCATGTCTAAATGTTGAAAATTGCATCCCTACTAAGACTAGCATATCAACCTCATGTGATGACTTACTTGCTATGCCATGCTCATCCACTCGTGATATTGCTTCATGTTCAACAAATATATCATCTTCATCAAATTCATTGTTAATTGTTGAAAATCATGAGCTCAAGGAGCAAGTTGCCAAACTAAGTAAGAGTTTGGAAAGATGCTTCAAAGGTAAAAATACTCTTGATGAAATTTTAAGCCAACAAAGATGCTCTTTCAACAAGGAGGGACTTGGTTTTGTTCCCAAAAAGGGCAAAAAGCATTCCTACCAAGCCCCAAGGTTTGTTAAGAGTAATGGAAAATTTTGTAATAAATGTAGAAAGGTTGGTCACATAATTGGTGAATGCAACATAAACAATATTCCTAAAAATGATGTATTTGATTCTCATTACATGCTTAAGAGAGCTAATGATGGCTCTATTTATGCTAAGTTTTTGGGCACTCCTATTCTAGGAGAAAAGAAGAAATCTATTTGGGTGCCAAAGGCCTTGATAACTAACCTACAAGGACCCAAAAAGATTTGAGTACCTAAAAGGGCTTGATCTTTTTGTAGGTAAACTACCACACTGGAGGATCACATTGGGTGCTTGATAGTGGGTGCACTCAACATATGACCGGTGATAGAAAAATGTTCACATCATTTGAAGTTGGTGCCAAAGATCAAGAAAGAGTGACCTTCGGTGATAATAGTAAAGGAAAGGTAATGGGTCTAGGTAAAATTGCTATCTCAAATGATTTCTCCATTTCAAATGTTTCACTAGTTGAGTCATTGAATTTCAACTTATTATCCATTGCTCAACTATGTGATTTAGGCCTTTCATGCACATTTAATCCTCAAGAAGTATTTGTAACAAGTATCCATGATAACTCCTTAGTTTTCAAAGGTTTTCGTTTTGGAAATCTCTATTTGGTGGATCTCTCTTCAAATGAAGCTAATTTGAAAACTTGTTTGGTTGCAAAAAACTCATTGGGTTGGCTTTGGCATAGAAGGCTTGCTCATGTGGGAATGAATCAACTAAACAAACTTGCAAAAAGAGATTTGGTTGTTGGTTTGAAAGATATAAAATTTGAAAAAGATAAACTTTGTAGTGCTTGTCAAGCGGGGAGGCAAGTTGCTTGCTCTCATCCTAGCAAAAGCATCATGTCCACTTCTAGACCTTTGGAGCTTTTGCATATTGATTTATTTGGTCCAACAACATACAAAAGCATCGGCGGAAATAGTCTTTGTCTTGTTATTGTGGATGATTTCTCAAGATTTACTTGGGTTTTCTTTTTACATGACAAAGCTAAGACCTCCGAGATTTTCAAAAAGTTTGCAAAACGAGCTCAAAATGAATTCAACTTTTCTATTGTAAAAGTAAGGAGTGACAATGGATCCGAGTTTAAAAATACAAATATTGAGGATTATTGTGATGATCTCGGCATTAAGCATGAGCTTTCCGCCACCTATTCACCACAACAAAATGGTGTTGTGGAAAGAAAGAATAGGACCCTTATTGAGATGGCTAGAACTATGCTTGATGAGTATAGTGTCTCCGACTCCTTTTGGGCGGAAGCTATAAACACTTCTTGCCATGCTTCTAATCGTCTTTATTTACATCGTCTTTTGAAAAAGACTCCATATGAACTCTTAATTGGACGAAAACAAAATATTGCTTACTTTCGAGTTTTTGGTTGCAAATGCTATATTTATAGAAAAGGTGTTAGACTAACCAAGTTTGAAAGTCGTTGTGATGAAGGATTTTTTCTTGGATATGCATCAAATAGCAAGGCATACCGAGTGTATAACAAGAACAAAGGTATTGTTGAAGAAACCTCGGATGTTCAATTTGATGAAACTAATGGGTCCCAAGAGGGGCACGAGAATTTGGATGATGTAGGTGATGAAGGCTTGATAAGGGCAATGAAGAAAATGTCAATTGGTGACATCAAGCCTAAAGAAGATGATGAACTTCCATCCTCCACTCAAGTTGAAGCTTCTACTTCCGCTACGCAAAATTTGACTCAACTTGATGAAGATGAAGCCAAAGATCAATCCTCTACTATTCCATCCAAAGTTCACAATGCCACCGCAAAAGATCACCCAATTGATCAAGTCTTGGGTGACATTAGTAAGGGTGTTCAAACTAGATCTCGTGTTGCTTCTATTTGTGAACATTACTCGTTTGTTTCTTCTATTGAACCTAAACATGTAGATGAAGCTCTAAATGAACCGGATTGGGTAAATGCTATGCATGAAGAGCTCAACAACTTTGAAAGAAACAAAGTTTGGACATTGGTGGAGAGACCCAAGGAGCACAACGTAATTGGAACAAAGTGGGTTTTTAGGAACAAGCAAGATGAAAACGGGTTGGTCGTGAGAAACAAGGCAAGATTGGTAGCACAAGGATTCACTCAAGTCGAAGGTTTGGATTTTGGTGAAACCTTTGCTCCCGTTGCTAGACTAGAAGCTATTCGCATCTTACTTGCTTTTGCTTCATGTTTTGATATTAAGTTATATCAAATGGATGTGAAAAGTGCTTTCTTGAATGGCGAAATAGCCGAACTAGTTTTTGTTGAACAACCACCCGGCTTTGAGAATCCTAAAAATCCTAATCATGTTTATAAACTCTCAAAAGCTCTCTATGGTCTAAAACAAGCTCCTAGAGCTTGGTATGAAAGATTGAGAGATTTTCTCCTCTCAAAGGGTTTTAAAATTGTTAAAGTCGACACTACCTTGTTTACAAAAATAATTAATGATGATTTCTTTGTCTGTCAAATTTATGTCGATGATATTATATTCGGTTCTACTAATGAAGAATTGTGCAAAGTTTTTGGTGATATGATGTCTAGGGAATTTGAGATGTCCATGATAGGAGAATTGAGTTTCTTCCTTGGACTTCAAGTCAAGCAACTCAAGAATGGAACCTTTGTGAGCCAAACGAAGTATATTCATGATCTTCTCAAAAGGTTCGGATTAATGGAAGCAAAGCCTATCAAGACCCCTATGGCGACCAACGGACATCTCGACCTAAATGAGGGAGGTAAACCGGTAGATCAAAAATTATATAGATCCATGATTGGTAGTTTGCTCTATCTTACCGCATCTAGGCCCGATATCATGTTTAGTGTTTGCATGTGTGCTAGATTTCAAGCCGCACCAAAAGATTGTCATTTGATGGCGGTCAAGAGAATTCTAAGATATTTAAAACATTTCATCCATATAGGCTTGTGGTACCCCAAAGGTGCTAAATTTGAGCTAATTGGCTATTCCGATTCGGATTATGCCGGTTGCAAAGTTGATCGTAAAAGCACTTCTGGAGGCTGTCAATTCCTTGGAAGGTCTCTTGTTTCTTGGGCCTCTAAGAAACAAAACTCCGTTGCCCTTTCCACCGCTGAGGCAGAATATGTATCCGCGGGTAGTTGTGCGCAATTACTTTGGATGAGGCAAACCTTGCTTGATTATGGAATAGAATTCTCAAATGTCCCTCTTCTTTGTGACAATGATAGCGCCGTCAAAATTGCCAACAATCCAGTCCAACACTCTAGAACCAAGCATATTGACATTCGCCACCATTTTCTGAGAGATCATGTTGGCAAAGGTGACATTGTCATTAGCCACATAAGAACCGAAGATCAATTAGCAGATATCTTTACCAAACCACTTGATGAATCCCGCTTTTGTAAGCTTAGGAATGAATTGAATATAATAGACTTCTCAAATGTGGCTTGAAATCATGCATATGTGTGAGATTTAGAATTTGCTATCCTTGTGACATATATGAATGCTTTTATGCTTGCATTGCCATATTTGAAGTTCATGTACTTTTATATGTATTTCTAAGGCTATATATTAAGGGGGAGTATAAGGTTACTCTTATATGTTAAAAAATTGCTCAGGTTGTTGAAAAACAAAATTTGAAAGTTTTGGTATCCTCAAAATCCTATCTTTGAGTTAAAAACAAATTTCTCCCATGATTTTATTTCAAGACATATTTTGAACTTTTGTCCAAAACAAAACTTATAGATATGGATCATATGATCATTTTTCGTATTCAAATGTTTTAACTTTATCCATCCTATCAAAAGATATTCAAAGAATTAGAGTTCAGACAAGTGTTCGGACAAGAGTTCGGACGTGTTGAGAACTTTGGCTGCAAACGGTTTCTCTTTGAACTTAAAAATTTGAAAACTTGATGTTTTATAAACCTTGGGAGTTATTCTAAGTTTCTACAAAGTTTTAAATTTTTCAAAATTATTTTGCTATATTTCTCACTTAAGCTCCTCTTTGTGCTTTGTAATATATTTGCTGAGCTATAGTGGTGTCGGTCTGACCGGGCCTACTTGGCCGGTCCGACCGCCCTTGCTGCGTCGGTCCAACCGGGCCTACATGGCCGGTCAGACCGGGGCTCGGGCAGGGTTATAACTCCCCTCTCTATTCAGTTTTCTCTCCCCTCTATTATTTCCTCTCTTCTCAAACCGAGTTCCTCTCCTCCACTCTTGCCCCCAACCCTAAAAATCTCGTTTCATCGATCTTCTTGCCGGTCCAACCGATGGATCTTCTCCGGTCCGACCTCGAGTTCATTTTCCCTTGCCGGTAAGAACTTCCTCCGATCAAATCCATTGTTTTTATCCTTTTGAAGGCTAGGGTTAGGGTTCTTGTTCATGGGCTTGCATGTCAACTTGCCAAGGCTAAATCCTCTGTAAACTCAATTGTTAGCCTTGTGATACTATTTCCCTTGCCTCTATGCAATTTGATATGGCAAATTTTGATTATAGAGAAATCTTGTGCAAAAGGGGATTTGTGCCCGGGTTGCTAGGCCGGTCAGACCGATGGGCAATGGGCGGTCCGACCGACCATGTACTGGCGGTCAGACCAACCCTATTACCTCGGTCAGACCGACCTCCCAATGCCTGCCCCTCTTTTGCACATCATTGCTCATTGATGCTTTTGCCCTCTAACAAATTCATAGATTGTCTCAAATCATATCTTTTATCTTATCTGGGTTAAATCTTTGATTCAGTCATGCCTCGCGCCGGCCGTTCTCAAGGAAATGAGCGTCGCTCAAAGTTTGTCGAGGACCGTGGCCAATCATCCCGGCACTTTCAAGATGACAGTGACGAGGACTTTGCCTATGAGGATGACAGCTCTGAGAATGAAGAAGAATTGGCACCTCAGCCACCAGCAGCTAGTGAAGATCCTTTTGCTTCTTTGGAATTCAAGGTGGATGTCCGAAATCAAGAGAACTTTGCTCGTCTGCGCCACCACAATCAATTTCTCAGACCAAGAGATACATCAGATCAGCGGTTTCATACAAAATTTCAGAAAGAGGTATTCAACATTGCATATGAGAACCGTTCTTTGGCTCCGCATAAGTGGATTTCTTGGAGGGATCTAAGTGGAGAGGTTGCAGCTCTCAGGAACATATTTGGAACTGTTGGTATAAACAAAATAGTGAGTCTGAAGCAAGATTTCAATTGAGATGTTATCCGTCAGTTTTATGCCATAGTTTTCATACCTGCCACTTGTGATTCTCTTACATGGATGACTGGAGATATCTTTTGCATTGCTACAAAGCAAGAAATTCAGAGTGCTTGGGACATAAGGTTCTCTTCTGGCCTTAGACTGCATGATGAGTTCACTCACAATCCTTTGTCAGAAGAAGAGATGGCTCAATTCTACATCCCATCTGCTGCTCACAAGATTGGAGGGGTCACTGGAATGAAGACTCTTCATAGTGTGGCACATCGCATTCTACGGCACTCCATTTTACCGCGTCTAGGCAACAATGATGCTATTCGAGGTGTTGCTTGGACTCTTCTAGATGCAGTGATGACTGGAAAGAGGTTTGATGTCATTCATTTGATGTTATATGAGATGGCACTCTCAAAAGGAAGCCTCACTCTTGGAGTCTACTATGCTCCGTTTATCATGAGATTAATTTTGAGCAAAGTAGGAAATGTGAATGAGCGCCTTGATATCACCCACTCTCAGTACAGGCCTCGCTTCTCGGCCACTCCTTTGGCTCCAGCTGTCGATCCAGCTGATATGGGAGCTGGACAGGTTCATCCTCAGGACATTCCTAGCAGCTCTTTTGCTCCTCCTCAGAGCTCTGGATCTGGTGCTTATTTTGGTATGGATGTCACCCAGTTCTTTGATCTAGTTCTTCAACAAGTGACAGCTGGCTTTCTTCAGTTAAATTCAAGAATGGATCAAATGGCTCTAGGACAAGAAGCTATCACCTCCCATCTGCAGAACCTTCAAGGTGGTCAAGAGCGTATCAACTCCCGGATTGACACTCTTTCTTCTCGAGTTGATCGGCTAGATTCATCTTCCTCAACAGGATACCCTCTTCAGTACCAGCGCCGTCGTCGTCGTATTGATGATTCTCAGCCTCCTTCCCAGGATTAGTCTCTCTTTTTGGTTCTTGATGCCAAAAGGGGGAGAAGCAGTTAGCAGTAGGGGAGAAGGCAGCAGAGGATTAGGGGAGAAGGAAGCAGTAGTTAAGCAGGAAAGATTAGGAAGGAACAATCTTTTTATATCGCTATCTATCTATGGTTGTTTATATAACGAACACTATTTGCTTTCCATATCGTACTGAACTTAATTTGAACTATTTGCCTTTATTATGAGAAACTCTTGTGTTTGGAATTATATCTCATATCTTGCTCCATATACTTGTACCCCATCATTTCTTCAAGGGGAGCTTTGCGCTTAATTGTGGATACTTCTACTTTAACATATTTCTTTATCTCTGAAGTGTTTGTCATCAATTACTAAAAAGGGGGAGATTGAAGATCTAGGCCCTATGTGAGTTTTGGTAATTAATGATAAACATGCGTTTTGTGGACTAATAATTTTCTTAAGTGTGAAGGAAATGAGTAGGTCCCGCGCAAATGGAGCACAAGATGGAAACCCGAAGATCTCGACGTTTAAAGGCTACGGCAAAAGGTTTGAAGGAATCTAGAAATTGATCGAGGTGTTTGGAGCGATCAATTAGGCTAGGTTTAAATTTTGTTTTTGCCGTACTATTAAGAGGGGTTGCATCTTGGTTATGAGTTGATTTTCAAGTGCCAATTTGCATTGCATATAGTATCTTTTGATCATGTGTGATTGTTGCAAAAGTTACTCCTTGGCAAATTCCTTGAAAAACATTTGTTGGAGTTGTCTGACCCTGGCGGTCTGACCGACCATGTGGGTCCGGTCAGACCGGCTGGAGTTGGGCGGTCCGACCGGCTAGGGGGTCGGTCAGACCGGGTTTCGCAGGGCAGAAAACTGCTGGTTTACAGAGCCGACGGGAGCACTATCGGTCCGACCGAGCCGATGGCCGGTCAGACCGGGTAGGGCCGGTCTGACCGGGTCAGCATGGCCGGTCAGACCGAGGCGTCCTGTCACATCAGTAAACGGCTAGTTTTCTAGCCGTTGCAGTTGAGGTCGGTCAGACCGGCCCAAGATGGGCGGTCAGACCGACAATGCGCAGAGAGCCACCTAACTTGTGTAACGGCTAGTTTTTGGGTGTGTGGCTATATAAACCTTTGCTACAGCTCCTTTGCTAGACTTTTGGCATTCATTTGAGCATTCTTGAGCATAAGAGAGTCTCTCCCACCATTGAGCGCAAATTTGAGCACTAGTGAGTTTGGGAAGAAAAAGGAGTGATCGAGTGATTGAGTGAATTGCATTGCATTGGCATTTTGGCACTTGATCCTCTTCTCCTAGCTTTGATTGCAGCTTGTTACTCTTGGAGATTGCCATCTCCTAGACGGCTTGGAGAAGAAATCGGTGATCTCTCCTAGAAGGTTGTGGAGGAGACCCGGGAGGTTGTGAAGGTTGGAGCTCGCCTATCCGGAGTGGAGAAGAGCTACCACTAGTGATCGAGGCCCGAGAGTTGCACTTCCGGTGCCGGCTCATCTTCAAGCTAATTTCTCTTTGAGAAATCCGAGGCTTGGTGAAGAGAGCGGTCAAGTGAAACTCGCCTCAACGAGGACGTAGGAAATTGGCAAATTTCCGAACATCGGGATAAAATTCGGTTGTCTCTTGTCCCTTTCATCTTCGAGCAAGTTTATTTGTGCAAGCTTACTTCTCTAGAGTAATACACTTGTTCTAGCGGTTTGCTACTATTGTCTTAGGACCTTGATCATTGTTTAACTGAAATCGATTTAGTTTTAAAAACCGCCTATTCACCCCCCCTCTAGTCGGTACATCGATCCTACAGCCGCCTCCGCTCATCGCCGGCCTCACCCCGTCAACCCCGGACCACCTCAAGGGTACCCTCTTGTTCCTCTCGGTACCCTCTTTTCATTTTTAGTCCTAGCTAGACTAGATAACCCTCGCCGTCGCCGGAATCGCTCACCGTCGTATCGCCGGAGTCGGGGAAGAAGGGGTACTTTACCCCCCCCCCCCCCGACACGCACTGTGCCGGATTCAATCCCGGCCGTGCGATCCAGATCCAACGCCGGAGATTAAATCATCTGTTCGGTTTAATCCGGGCCGTCGGATCTGAGTGAAGCGGTACGGTGCGATCTCGTGCGTTCGTTGGTATTTAAAACCCATGTTTGATCTGGAGCGTCCATCGCGTACCGGTTCGAACGTTTTAATCTCAGCCGTCCACGTCATTTTAACTCCCCCACCTCGCCCGTGACCGCCCGATCGCGATCCAACGGTGGATCTTGATCCAGCGCACGCGCACAGTGTGCGGGTTCACCGTGAGCCTAGCTCACCGTGGACCCGAGGAGATTTAAAATTGAATATAAATTTCAAAAAAGGTTTAAAACTTGTAAAATTCATATCTGGCGCATTTGAACTCTAAAAATTACCATTCCAATTTCAGAAAATTCATAATATTATCATCTACATGTTTATGCAATAAAAACAGTAGGTTTACTTTGGACATTTCATGTTTATTCAAATGAATATTCAAATGCCTTTAGGGCTAAAATATAAATTCAAATATTTAAACTTCAGAAAAATTTATATTTATTTCCTTTCTGTCCATGTACTGAAAACCATTAAAATTAACATGAACTTTTCATTTCAAATTTATTTGAGGACTTAATATGACAATAATCACATTTAAACACCCCTTTCTAAAAAGGACAACTTTTTAATTCCTTTAAAATTTATTTATGAAATAAATCACAGAACCTTAACAATTGAATTTATTTTATTTTTAATCAAACCAACTTTAACTTATGTGCTTATAATGTAATGTTATATTGTTTGATTGAATGTTGTGTTCTTTTTATTTTACTTTACTATATCAAAAAGACTACGACGCCGCCGAGGAGCCGGAATACTTCCCGGAAGTTCCTCCCTCCCCATTCGCTGAACAAGGCAAGTCACCAAACCAATCTTTTGAGCATATTGAACCCATGTTTGATTAGACTATCGCTAAAACTCATAGGCTATACATGCATTAGTCAAATGAAACCCTTACAATATATTTATTTAGGATCCCCCGACCTTGATGTGCGACCCAAGCCATGCTATCTCGCCTAACCTCCTTGTCACCATATGATCAATGATATTAGCTAGTGTCCAATGTATCGACACGATCGCTATAGGATAAAAATGAGTCGTAGCAAAATTGTTCTATTATATGATCCCCGTTACTTCTTATCCTTGGAAATTCTGTTGGTGATGAGTTATGGTTGTGAGTGTATGCATGGTGGGTTCCGGGTGCAAGCTAGGGCATTGGTTGGTAGCACCCGGGGCACTATAAGGACCGGTCTGAGGGATCTGTTGCAATACACTTACGTACTAACCACAAGTCTAGTGGGTAAGTCCTAACTAAAGTATGGATTATTCCAAACCGAGGCCACCATTTGGAGATGGGTCAAGTAGCACTTGCGGGTGACTTGTACCAATGTGGCGCAAAAGGGGGTGCGACGTTAGCCGGGATGCGGCCCGGCGCGCCGGCGAAACCTAGAGCGGGTGGTTATCGCTTGGAACATTTCATGCCGAGGTTTTGGCACGAGTTCCCGTGGTATGGGTCATCTCGTTTGGGATGAGTGTGTGCCTTGTGGGTACAGTAGTACATCTCTGATCAGAGTCTTAAATCTTTTCGAAAAGCCGAGCCCACGGTCAAGGGCGGGTTGCGTGACATCCCCCAGTTAGTTTACTTTGAATATGTATGTGCATGATGGATTGACATGTAAGGACTGTTGTGCGAGGAGGTAAAACGTACTCCTCGAGTTAGTTGATGTTGTTGATGTTCATGTTTACTTTTCCGCATGATTAAAATGTGACTACACTAAATGCAATAACTGAAAACTGTACTTTTCCGCAATGTTAGCCATTACCCTCCTTTGTTTATTATCCTGCATTATTACTTGCATTTGCGGTGGCTTGTTGAGTACTTTTTGTACTCATACCCGTTGGACCCCACATAGGATGCTTACTTTGAAGACGGTCTGGAGTAGCGACCCAGTCGAGAAGAAAGATCCTGAAGAAGATGTTCGTCATGCAGAATTTTAATTATCTTTATTATTGTTTTTACCAAAACTTTGATGTAATAAATATGGTCTGCGTACCATGAATATTGTCGTATGTACGTTGTCGCATGATGAACCTCTTGTATTATTGTTTTTCTTATGAAATTCAATAATGTCTCGATTTTGATAAATCGGGGCGCTACAGGTTGCTCGTGAGGCTGATTGACGAGGATGTAGCCCAAAGAGCTGCACAAATTGACGAAACTGCGAGCGTGCCAGAGTCTCAAGAGAATCTTGAGCAAGTGAGAACTCCGGCTGCTCAAGAAGATTTACCTCAGGACGGAGCCCCTGTGGATGAGAGTGGAGTCGAAGTCACTGTGGCTTTGATTCCGGATGAAGCAACAACGACTGTTCAGGAAAATGCTCCGACAGTCAAAGATTTGACGCTTGATTCTGACGAAGATCTTGCCTTCGATCCACCAAGCAGTCCAATGCTCACCCGCCGCCAAAATGTCGAAGGTAAACTTCGAATAATTCTTTTATCTTTTTTTTGCGAAATTATACAATGTATAATACCTTTGTTTTTACGGAGTCCATTTCCATGGAAGAGGTCCATCCCGAAGATACAGTTCCTGGACCTTCGACAACTTCGGAGCCAATTCCAGGAGCCACTCAAATGGAGCCTGGAAAAGGCAAAGGGAAGATGGACTCCCTCCCTGCTCCGAACTCAGGATCAACTCCGTCTGAGTCAACAGACGAGAGCCAATCTACTGAGGGGGCCAGTCTCCCGGGGCTCCGAAGACCACAGCTCAACACTCCGGGCCTTTGCCAAACGAAGATGACAAACAAGCCTTAAGCATGCTCCCCCTTCTAGCTCCTTTCTTAGAGCGAAGAATTGGGCTTCGGACTTTGCTCGAGCCTTTGGATCAAGCTAGTCGCGAAGTCGGGGAGACGGACTTGGTGGCCATCTTGAGTGAGGCGGAGAGCTCGGAGCTTAATGCTGCCATGGAATGCACAGCATACCAGGTACGAAGTATCTGCAAAATAGAATCAAATTTATATACAAATAATTTCACACCTTGACTTTTTCTTTTCGCAGCAAACAGTCTTGGCTCGAGCTGCGAACATCTCCAACGAACGTGGGAACATTTGCCTTCGAGAGGAGAATGCAACTCTTCAACGAAATCTGACTATCTCCGAAGGTCAAGTGGCCCACATGGACAACATGGTTTCAACGGAGCGCAGGGCCAGACAAGGTTTGGAGGCTGCGAACAAGGAGCTCGAAAAGATGCGGGCGGAGCACGCTACTGCGGGGGCCGAGCTTGTTAGACTCCGAGAAGAGGCTAGCCAACTATTGAATCATAAAAATTCTTTAACTACGGAGGCAGCTAGGCTCTCTAGAGTAATAGAAGAGCTAACTTCGATGAAGGATGCATTAGTTGAAGATAAACTGAAGTCTGAGAAGGTAGCTGCAGAGGTCATGGACCAATTGTTAGGCGTTCTGGAGTACTTCGGTACTACTGGGACGCTTCCTTCGGATGACAACATCTCCCTACTACGCCGGCTGAAAAGGATTCAAGGAGTAGTGAAGCAAATGAAGACAGCAGGCATTTGTTACGGAGAAATCTCCGGACAAGTGGCTGCCGTTGGTCTACTTCGTTACTACGAAGATCTGGGTCGATCGATAGCTCCGAGCGCGGGAGAGGTTCCTATTACCTTCGATGACGACCAGCTTCTTACCCCCTCCGAAGGTGTGGCCGCTGCTTGGAAAGCCTTTCAAACTTCATGGAGAGCCGAAGGTCGCTCTACAATTAAGACCTGGATTGACGAAGGACAACGCCAGAAGTAGGCTCGGTCCCAAACTTCGAGCAGTCAGCCTCCTCCAAACCCGCAGGTTTAGAATTACCTTAGGATCTTCAACTATGTAAAGCATTACGCTTATGTACATTTATGAATGAAGATTTGTTTATCATGTTTTTAGGCTTTGCCTCATATGGAAGATGTCGAAGTGTTAAATGTTAACGACGAACTTCGCTTATTATGGGCTACCTTCGATATCTTAAAACTTCACAAGCATCCTCGATTTCTAATTCCTCGAGATAGTTCCGGAGCAATTACGTCTGAAATAAGTAAAGACATACTATCTTGTATTAAAGAGGAAGAAAAAGAAGTTAACTTGGAAACTTCGTCTTCTGAAGACATTATATGGTCCGAAGACGAAGATGATGTTCAAAGTAAAAAGCCTGAAGAACTTAGAAGCTGGGAAAGAAGTCCCGAAAGGCTTCGAACTTGGGCCGAGCTTCAACAAGAACAAAAAGACTTTAGAGCTTCGAAGAGGTAGAAGAGTTAAACGCAAAGTTGTTAGAACTCCCGGCACTGGAACTAGTCGTTCCAACCCTAGCTCTAGAGATCGAAGAGGTCTTCGATTCCTTCTTGGTATAGATACCAATTTTTCATGATGTAATCATATTTGCTTGAATAATAAATATCGATTTAAAATTGTCTCCCTATTTATTAGCCCCTCTTTGGGCGTAAGCAACTTCGAACTGTGTTCAAAGATGGTTGGGCACAAAGAAAAACTTAGGAGTAAAATTTTGGGGGTTCGGAGCCCCTCAGTAATTTAAAGATCTTTTAAAATCTTATAAAATGTCTTCGGCTATTTGTAGTCTGAAGAATGGTAACTTAGTACCTTCTGTTTTTTGAAAAGAAATCACTTGAGATAACTTTCCGGACACTTTAGTGTCTTAGATAATCTGTCACTTTGGACTTTCTTAACAGACATTTGAAGCTCATGGCTCAAACTTTGTTTTGTTTTGGCCTCCTTCGTCTCTTTTTTGCGAATTCTGTCAAACCAGTGGTTTGGAGTTCGCATTGGTCTCTTTGGACTCTTTTTACGGATGTCTACAAGCCAGTGGCTTGGACTCCGCATGATTTGGTCTCCTTGGACTCTTTTTACGAATGTCTACCAGCCGATGGCTTGGACTCCGTATGATGTGGTTTTGGGCTCTTTTACGGATGCCTACAAGCCGGTGGCTTGGACTCCGGATTATGTCAGCCCCCACGTCGGAAACTTCGAACCAATGGTTCAAAGCCCGAAAATATGATTCAAATTAATGACACTTCCCTCTCTGTCAACTCCACGGTTCCAGTGCGTCCACTCGGAAGCTGGAAGTTTATGAGGGGTAGGCACTATCTGAACCATATGCTTTATTAATTCTGAAGATGATTACAAATGATTACAAGAAGCCCCTATGCGTAGTATCGCTTTAGGTGCTCCGCATGCCAAGTATGTGCTAACTCTTCACCTTCCAAATTAGCTAATTTAAAAGAGCCAGGACGTCCTGAACGAACAATTAAGTATGGACCTTCCCATTTATTTCCTAATTTTCCTGGCACTATGATGCTTCGTAAAACGAGATGACCCGGTCTAAGCTCATTGATCTTAACCTTCGGGTCAAACCAAGCCTTCGTCTGCTGATGATACTTTGATAAATTGGCTACAGCTCGAAGTCTTGTCTCCTCTGTTAAATCCAGCGAAGCTTGTCTTTCTCCTTCAATCTCCGGTTTGGTGCTGCGAAGTGATCCTCCTTTGAGCTCCGTTGGAGTCATAGCTTCATCTCCGAATAGCAATCTGAATGGAGTAAAACCTGTGGACCTTGTTTGCGTAGTCCGAATGGACCATAAAATCTTCGGAAGTTCTTCGGTCCACAGTCCTTTTGCTAATCCTACTATCCTTCGATTTAGCCCTGACAAAATATTTCCATTGGCTCTTTCTACAGCTCCATTAGACTGAGGATACCTCACTACAGCAAAACATAACTAGATGCCTAGATCTTCGCAGAACTTTCTGAAAGGTTCTGCATCGAACTGTGTTCCATTATCAATTGTGAGTTGTCTAGGCACTCCGAACCGACAAATGATACTTTTCCAAAAGAATTTCTGTACATTGTTCGAAGTGATAGCTGTTAAGGGTTCTGCTTCTACCCACTTAGAAAAATATTCAATAGCTACCACTGCGAACTTTAAATTTCCTTTAGCTACTGGAAAGGGACCAATCAAATCCATACCCCATCTGGCCATGGGCCACACCGGAGCAAGTACTTTGCAAGCTGTGGATGCCGAACTTGAAAGCTTTTATCTACGTGCCCTGCTACTATTTGAGAATTTGTCTTTATAACAACTCTTGTAGCCCCTAGAGCACGTGCTTTTCGGAGTCCCAGTAAAATCTCTTCATACTCCGCTATATTATTGGTAGACTTAAAGTTGAGTCTTGCGGAGTACATTGCTCTTTGCCCTGAAGGCGAAATTAAAACTGCTCCAACACCTGCTCCGGATGCTTGGAAAGCCCCATCAAAAAAACAGTCCAAATTCCTTCACTTGACTTCTCCAGACCCCACGTTGCAGGGGGAGTCCATTCTGCTACAAAATCTGCTAAGACTTGCGATTTGATTGCTGTCCTTACCAGAAAGGATATGCCAAAGGGTGCTAGTTCAACTGCCCACTTTCCAATTCTTCCAATGGAATCTTTACTTCGGAGCATATCTCCCAAAGGATACGAAGTTGGTACAATTACATTATGAGCTAAAAAATAATGTCTCAACTTCCTCGAAGCCATTATCAGAGCATAAGTGAACTTTTTGAGCTCGGAATACCTTGTCTTCGCTCCTGATAATGCTTCGGACACAAAATAAACTGGATTTTGTACCAACTTCCCATTGAAATCCATTTCTCTGACAAGGACTGCGCTGACAGCAGAGCCTGTAGCTGCAAGGTAAAGGAGTAGGGTTTCGTCTGCAGTAGGCACCATGAGTGTAGCAAGATTACTGAGATACTCTTTAATATCTTCGAAGCTTTTCTGACACTCCGGTGTCCATGCAAAATCTTCGGACCCTTTCAATGCTTTAAAGATGGGCAAACCTCTCTCCGCAGACCTTGCTAAAAATCTGCTAAGTGTTGCTAAACGACCAGTCAGCTTTTGCACTTGCTTCAAATTTTCTGGAGGAGCCATCTTCTGTAGGGCAGTTATTTGAGTAGGGCTAGCTTCAATCCCTCTGCTTGAAACTAAATACCCTAACAACTTCCCAGCCTTAGCTCCGAAGATACATTTCTCGGGGTTAAGACGAATCCCACATGCCCGAAGGCTATTAAATGTTTCTCCTAAGTCTAGGCTATGTTGGTGCTTTAAAGCACTCTTTATTACAATATCATCCATATAGGCCTCCACATTGCGACCTAATTTATGACCTAGAGCCTTAGCAACTAACCTCGAAAAAGTAGCCCCGGCATTTCTTAAGCCAAAAGGCATTCTTACATAACAGAAGACTCCCGAAGGAGTTACGAAGCTTGTCTTGATCTCATCTTCGCGTTTCAACCATATTTGATGATAACCGGAGTACGCGTCAAGGAAGCTTATTAACTCCGAACCTGCGGTGGAGTCGATCAATTGATCAATTCGGGGCATGGGGTAGGGGTCACGAGGGCATGCTTTATTCAAGGATGTAAAATCAATGCACATGCGCCACTTCCCGGAGGATTTCTTCTTGACGAAGATTGGGTTGGCTAACCATTCTGTGTGAGTCACTTCTCTGATAATCCCAGCCTTCAACAATGTTTCAACTTCGTCTTTTGCAAGAACAGCTCTTTCTGCAGACATTTTTCGGAGTCCTTGCCGAACAGGTCGGGCCTTCGAGTTTACAAGTAAACTATGTTCAATAATATCCCGATTGACTCCAGTGATGTCTTCGTCAGACCAAGCAAAGACATCTAAATTCTCCTCAACTACTTTTTCCAAGGAGGTGGCAACTTCTGGAGGTAAATCTTTACCAAATTGAAATGCATATTCTTTACCATCTCTAACAATAATCTTCGTTGCAATTTCTCCTTCAGGACTTGGTCTTGGGAAGGATTTCTTCGAAGATTCGGAAGGAGCATAAAAATTTTCTTGATTATCTTGCACATTATTCACTTGTCTTGGATCAAGAGGGGGGTCGTGACCATATTCCGCTCTTCGGGCGGTAGCTTGATCTCCGAAGATAGTGAGCACTCCCGCTTGTGTGGGCATCTTCATGCACAAGTAATTGTGGTGTGCCACAGCTCCGAACTAATTTAACATGCCTCTTCCGAAGATGACGTTGTAGGCATATGGATCATCCACGACATCGAAGATTACTTCCTCTGTCCTAGCTAACAATCCTCCTCCGAAGGTAACTTCTAGGCCAATTTGGCCGAGTGCATCAAGCGGAGGTCCTGCGAAGCCTTGCAAAGGACGAGCCGCTAGAAGGAGGTGCTTTCTAGAGATGCATAATTGATCGAAGGCTTGAACAAAAATAATGTCTGCCGAACTCCCTCCATCAATTAGCACTCTTCGAACCTCAGTTCCTGCAATGTCGGCAGTAATGACAAGTGGGTCTGCATGTGGAAATTTAATGCCAGTTGCATCCTCTGCAGAAAAAGATATTGGCACATGGGATCATTCAGGCATAGCAGCTGCAGATGACGAAGTTCCAATGTGCCCCACTTCTCTGACATACTCTCTTCTCTGCCTTTTTGACATGCTTCTAAGAGTACCTCCTCCGGAGATAGGGAGAACTACTCTTTTTCCTCGGTCTTGCCCCTCTTCTTGCTTCGGAGGTGGCATAATATTGACCACCGGAGGGCGTCTTGCAGCTTCGAAGTTTTCTATCCGCGCCACAACTTGGACAGGCTCCGGACGCACTTCAGCTGGAACTCGATCAGTAGTACCTCGACCCGAAGTTCTCTCTAGATATTCTCCTCTCAGGGCAAGTATAGCTTTGCACGCATCAGTTGCGTGACTTCGGTTTTCGCCATGAATATAACAGAAAAGGGTCTGGCTCTTGCCAGCCGGTTTCCCTGGTGGCCTCCAGCCGCTGACCTTGTTTCCCGAAGGTTGTGGAGCTCTTTGGGCAAACTTCTGCGGGGGTGCAATGTTCAGAACTTCTGAACGAGGATGCTTTTGCCCCCTTCTCCTATCATGCTGAACTTCGAAGACAGGTTCCTGCGGCTGTGCTGAAGTTTTCACTTCCAATTTTACTTCCTGCAGTATGGACGGAGAAGCTGCAGTTCTCCGAAGCCAGCCCTCTTCTGACCTTGCATATTCTTCAAAATAGGACATCAGCTGAGAAACAGAAGATATGCTTTTCCAGTGGAGTTTATCAAGGAGGCCTGGATGAATGACTCCTTCCCGAGCTGTGTCAACTACTGAAGACGTAGTTAACCCTCGGATCTGTGACTTCGTATGAGCGAAGCGCTTGAAGTATTGTCTTAAGGTTTCCCCAGGGAGCTGCTTTACCTGGAAAAGACTTCCCGTCGACATTGGAGGCACGAAGGTGCCTTGGAAGTTACTCACAAACTTTTTCTTCAATTGTCCCCATGAACTAATTGATCCTGGTTTTAAAGACCAGAACCATCGCAAAGCTACTCCCTGAAGAGCTAGGGGAAAACATTTTGCCATGGTGTCCCGCACTCCTCCACTGGCTTCAATCACCAAAGCATAAGATCGGACAAATTCTCTAGGATCTTCATCTCCGGCATACTTGCAAAGCTTCGAAGTCTTAAACTTCGGGTCGAAGCGAACTTTTTGTAGTTCAGGATGTAGCGGAGATTCAGTATCAAAGGAGGCGTTCTCCGGGGCTTCAGGATAGATAGGTTCGTCATCTTCAGGCACTTCTGGAATAACTGGGATGGCTTGAGAGCGAAGCCTATTTGCAGCTTCTTGTCGCCATCTCGCTACTTCAGCTTGGAGACTGGCCATTTGAGCGGCCATATCACCAAGATTGTCTTCATCTCCTCCGGAAGGATCTTCCGGGTCTTGAGAACTGTAAGGATCAGTTCGGAGTGGAACTTGAGGTGGAAGAGGAACTCCGGGTGGTCGAAGTATAGATGGAGTTGGCGGAGGAACTCCGTATGCTCGAGGAATGGGAATCCCTTCCGGAGTTTGAGGTGGAGGAAACGTCGAAGGTCCTCCGACCTCAACTGTGTCTGGAGATATCACTCTGGAGGTCCGAGGGGACCTCCGAACAGGGTTACCAGTTGCGCTCCGCTTAGGAGGCATGGTGTAAGAAGTTGGTAGAGAACGAAGTTTCTTGGACTAAGTTCCCCACGGACGGCGCCAACTGTTGGCGTAAAAGATTACGCTAACAGGTTTCTGAAGATTAGAAACTAACAAACGAAGTGTTTGCGAAGTAAACTATTCTAAGCCTCTGAAAGGATAATAACTTAGAATAGTTCGAATGTGTGTATTGAATAACTTGTATTCGGTCCCTATTACAGGGTAAAACGGGGGGTATTTATAGGCCCAAACATTAAGGAAAAGACCTTCTTAACCCTCTATTACAACCGACATAGTGGAAACTATTCGGTACCCTTAATAGGGCTAAAATGGTAAAAGACTAATCTAATGAGAAAGAAGATAAGCCTTCCATCTTAGCTGGCAAAGAAGTTCTCGGAAGAATCCAAGTTCGAAGATATACTCCGAACTAAAGCCTGTCATCATACTTCGAACTTGACTTGATGCATCTCCGAAATTATATGTTGGGAGGCTTCGTCTTTATCACCAGTCTTTATCTCGTCACTGCAATAACCCTGAAGATGGAATATTTTCCCCCAACAACTGCCTTTTCAGGATGGATTTGGTATTGAGCCTGTCTAAACAGAGCAGCCAAAAAAAGACCGTGATCTTAGCACATTTAGAGTTCCAGAGCCAGCTGAACACCTGATCTGACTAAAAATTCTTGTAATGATAGCGGTAAAACTGATGGGATGAATAAAACTGGGCTCCCCAAATGAAACTTCATGTGTCATCGTTAGTAGCTGGCAAGTCAATTTGACCCAATAAGGAGCTGAGAAGACAAAACTCCTCCAAAGCTTTCTGGGATAGGGGACAGTGAAAAAGCCGATCCAGATCCGAGGAAGAAAGAACAAAGAAAACTGAAGCCAAGGGCCATTTAGCAAAAGAAAAAAGTATTGGGGAAGATAGATCTAGGCGACAATCGTGCCAGCAATCTGACCAAAAAGACACAGAGCGACCATGACCAGGGCGCGTTTTTGCGACCGCTCAGTAGAGTGGAGCGAGCGAGAGGACATCCTTCCACCATCTGGAACCTTTTGGTTGGGAGAGATGAGGAGGATTTCTGGTGCTCGAATACAAGGACCACACTAGATTAACCAAGGGGGGTCTCCATGAGAGACAAAATTGTGAAAGTGCTTGAGAAGAAGTGCTGAATTCTGACTTCTGAGATTTAGAACCCCTAGACCCCCAAGAGCCTTAGGCCGACATACCACATTCCAAGAAACCTTTGATGCTCCCCTCCACAGACAGTTGCGCCTGGCTCGAACAATATGAGCAATAACCTTGGCTAGCAACTTAAAAGTTGACATAGCGTAAGTGGGCAGAGAGGACAAAACTGAATTCACAATTTGCACCCTGCCAGCCAAGGACAACCAAGGGGAGAGAAAAGATAAATGATGTTCCACCCTCTCCATTAAAGAACCAAAATCCTTGAAACGAGGTAGGTGGAGACCTAGAGGGAGCCCCAAGTAAGGGAAAGGGAATGACTCCAATTTGCAAACAAAAGTGTTGGCCAAGATTTGAGTAGATACCTCACTAACATTAATCGGGATGAGGCTGGACTTGTAAAAATTCACCTTAAGGCCAGTAGAAGAAGAAAAGGTATTGATTATACCTTTTAGAAAGAAAATATTCCTTTGAGAGGCCTGAAGGAATACAATGGTATCATCGGCATATTGGACAATAGGGAAAGGATTAGCCGGGTTAGCACAAGCTGGAGCTGAGAGGGTACCCAAGGCTGCCGCTCGATTGATTATATATTGCAAAAGGTCTGCCGCAATGACAAAAAGAAGAGGGGTGAGGGGATCTCCTTGCCTGACTCCTCTCTTACACTAGAATAATTTTCTAGGAATGCCATTGATTAAAATTGAAGAGAAACAAGAGCAAAGGATGCTTTTGATCCAAGAGATCCATTTGTCCGGGAAACCCAACGAAAGCAACATCAGAAGTATAGTTGAGTGTTCAATAGTGTCAAATGCCTTCTCAAAGTATAGTTTGAGAATAACCACCTCTTGCTTGGAGGAATGACAAAGGTGGGTGAATTCTAGAACCAAAGCTAGGCAGTCTTGGATAGTTCGACCCTTGATAAAACCATACTGGTTCTTATGAATGATTCTGCCTATCACTAATTGAAGGCGATTGGCAAGAATTTTGGTAATAAGCTTCATACTAGAATTTAAGAGGGAGATGAGCCTAAAGTCATTGAATGTCCTTGGGTGCTGCGATTTTGGAATCAGGGTGATGTAAGACCCATTGATGGCTTTAAGGCAAGCATTTCCACTAGAAAAGAGATTGTTGGACCGGAAACGGCGACCAGAGGGGGGTGAATGGGAGCTTTTAAAATTTCAGACTAAAAATAGCCTTATGTTTTACTTCTGTCTTCTGCGGAACAGGCTTCGAACACACCCTTCGAAGTTTTGGTTCGAAGGTATTTCACAGCTCCGGAAACAGGCTTCGCAAGGAGCAAAAGTTCGAAGCCAAGAAGACTTCGCTCCACCCACAACCCCGAAAAATCAGCTCTGCTAAGTCAGTGCAGGCTCCACACACAAGGTGCCTTCGAGCAGGCTTCGCACTTCACCCTTCGCAAGAGTGGACTTCCCTCTGAGGACTTCGATCAACTCTGCTAAGTCAGTGCAGGCTCCGCACACTGGGTGCCTTTGAGCAGGCTTCGCACTTCACCCTTCGCAAGAGCGTACTTCCCTCTGAGGATTTCGATCAACTCTGCTAAGTCAGTGCAGGCTCCGCACACTGGGTGCCTTTGAGCAGGCTTCGTACTTCACCCTTCGCAAGAGCAGACTTCGACCAAATACTCAGCAACTGGTGCTGGGCTTCGTACTTCGAAGGTCTAAACGCACACTGAACACACTTCATTGAGGACTTCGACAAGGGAAGAAAACGGGCTTCGATTCAGCACAGAGACAGTGCTTCGCTAGTAAACAGAGAGGTCTAGCCTCTAGTTTAAACAGAGCAAACAGACACTGAAAAACACACACTTCACCTAGACAGACTTCTCACACACCTCTCCAGAAAACTCACAAGAAGATGGTGCACAGAGAAATCAAAGCATGCAGAGAAGTACACATACAAGTTCAAGCAGTAAATGAAAACAGAATCAAAGCTTCATTGCTTGAACAGGGAACACAAATGTACTCACAGGATGAATACAGGGAGTGTGGAGGCTAGCACAGGAGCTCTACAATGGCTGCTCAAAGTGTTGATGTGACCTAGCCAGCCTCCACTATTTATAGGCACTATTCAGCCCTGTTAATAGACTACTTTACCCCTAGGGTTTACACTGTTTTTGTCTCATCAGAACAGGGGGGGTACAACTGGTAGTCTACTTTATTTGAAGGCTTCTTTTTTCATCTTCGCAGAGGGGACAGCACCAGCTTTTGCAGAGCAGACGCTGTCAGCCTTTGCAGTTTTGGACCCTTCTGAAGCCCCCCTTCGCACGCGAGGGGTGCGGTAGCTTCGGTGAGAAGCCTTGAGCCTGATGGTCTTCGCTTCACCAAAGTCAGCCTTCGATACAGTGACGGTTTTGAGCCGAAGCCGTCAAAGCCCTTGGGCCTTCGCACAAACACATTCAGAGTGAACCACCACGGCTTCGCAGCTTCTCCCAGCTCGAACTCTGTCAGTCCGTGTACCGAAGCCATGCATGGCCGAAGTACCTCAAGTCAGCCTCACTCTAGAGCCAGCCTCACTCCGAAGTCAGCCTCACTCCGAAGCCCCCACCTTCAGAGTACCACCCTTCGAAGTCCCTCCTTCGTCTAAGGCCTCCGCATGAAGCATTCCATGAGCACTTCGTAGCGGTGTCTCTCCCCGAGCACACTCCTCGATGATCCTCACCCGGACCATGCCTTCGATGAACCTCGACTTCTGAGACCTTCGTTGGGTATATCTTCGAGTGCCTCCCTCCGGAGCACACTTTGAATGCCCTGCCTCATTGCTGAGGACTTGGTCCACCATACTCCGAAGTCACTCCATTCGGAGTACCCTTTGAAGTGCCTCGCCTCTGAGGACTTCGTCTCGGAGTACCTTCACCCGGAGGCAGGCTCCGCACTTACTGCCTTCTCCTGGCGCACCTCGACCCGAGGTCCAACATTGACCCCTTCGCAGCCTTCATGACGGAGCTCCCTGCTCCCCTAGCATCAAGCCTCCCGCTTGACCCAGGTTCACCTGCTACGAACCGTCTGTCGCCTCTGAAGTCACCCGCGCACCACAGACAAACAGACAAGTGTATCCAGTACCCCGGAGACCTCTCCGGGTAAACAACCTTCAGCACACACTCCGGTGTACCGTCCAAAGTACCGAGACCCTTCGGTACAGTCATGTCATTGTGTACTATCGGACCCCTCCGACAGGCACACTCCGCTGCAACAGTTGCAGCAACCAGACCCACCGAACCTTTCGGTGAAACCACCTCTGAACCCCTTCGGAGGGACCCCTTCGAATCAAAGGGTAAAATCTGTCAATCACTCATCACAGACTCCGAAACCAACCCTTGGTTTCTTAGAGATCAACCAACTTCAAGAAATCCGAACGGATAATATGCCAGTAAGATTTGAAAAAGTCCCATTGAAGCCATCCGGGCTGGGGGCTTTACTAGAGGGCAATTGGGCAATAATCTAATCGACCTCTTCATGACTGATATCCATTGCCAGGGCATCCAGCCTATCAAAAGAAGGTATCAAATCCTGTAAATCAAAGGCCATAACTGGATTAGAGGAAAAGCCCATTTTGCTCAAAAAGACTTCCAGAAAGGCTTCAACCTTGTCTTCAATTGATAAAGCCATCGAGCCATCGGGGGATCAATAGAGTCAATAGTATTGGACTGCTTCTGGGCCAAAGATGTTGCATGAAAGAACCTAGTATTTTCATTGCCAAGCTTGGTCCAACGAATAGAGAAATGCTGCTTCCAGTAAATGTTCTTGATTTTGAGGATAGCGGCTATGTGATTACGAAGGATGACTCTGAAGCATTGCTCATGTGAAGCTAAAGGTCTAAGCTCCTCAGTGTGGTCAAGAAATGCAATGACAATTGATGAATTATTGATCCAGGTGTCAAAGAAGCCTATCCTCTTACCCCAAGAAGAGAGAACTTTAGCGAGTTTTTGAAACTTGACTGCCACACGGTGAACTGGGTTTGAAATGAACAAAGAATCCCAGGAGGAGAGAACCACCTCTTTGAAGCCTGGCAATATAGTCTAGAAGTTTTGGAACCTGAAAAGGTGAGTCTTGGGAATAAGAGTGCCAATCCGGACGACACAAGGAGAATGATCCGAAATAGAATTAGGAAGAATCATAAAAGATGTATTGGGTAATCCAGATTCCAGTTGGCAGATGTGAGGCACCAATCAAGCTGGACTAGCAAAGGAGAGAGTTGCATATTACTCCAAGTAAAAGCCCTCCCTTTTAGAGGGATTTCGGAAAGATTGAGGGAGCTAATAATCTGATTAAAAGTCGCCATATCACTATGATTAGCCCTGGCATTGTTTCTATTCCAGGAGAAACGATAAAAATTGAAGTCTCCTAGGAGTAGCCAATTGGAGTGACTAGAGAAATTGAGGCCTAGTAACCAATTGACGAATAAGGCTCTATCAGGTTCTCTGCACGAGCCATAGACCGCTATAAGAACCCACGAAAGCCCATTATCCCAAGAAACAAAATTGATGGATAGCTAAAACACCGAGGATGAGATAATATTTCCACTAAACCGGTGGCCTACCCAGCCCACCACGATCCTGCCTGAGGCGCTAGAGGCCGAAAAATAGGCAAACTGATCGAACTTTTTAGGGGCAAAATGTAGGATGATCGAATGATGAATGAAACTCATTTTAGTTTCTTGAAGACAGAAAATGCTATAATCATACTAGGATAAAGCATGACGAACGGCTAGACATTTAGCAGACGCATTAAGGCCCCGCACATTTCAATTCAAAATAGTCCACTGAGTAAACTGACCCATTGAAAGTAGTCACAAAAAAGAAGTTCAACCGATTGCCTAGCAAACCGGTAAAAGCAAAGATGATAGCAGACAAATAGGTACTAGATAGAAAGCAGTAAACATACTAACAAGTAACTAATAAGTGAGTTCAATTCTGACCAAGCAACAAGCAAAACACAAAATGCTGCATTGGCGGTCCAGACACCCAAGGAACTGCTAGGCATCATCTGGGATCACATCAGCAGTCTTGGCATCTTCCCCGGGGACCGGCAGAGTGGAGGCATCAACTGGATCATCACTATGAAGAAGATAGTCATTGGTAACTAGACAAGAATTGATCCCACAAATCTAAGTAGTCGTGTACTTAATCTGAGGAAGAGAAAGGGTAGAACAAGCCAAATCAGACCTGGTAAGATCAATGGAGTTCTGCAAAGTCGGGAAAGGCGGCAGTTGGGATTGTCCTACAACAGAGACTACTTGATCCTTGAAACCCAACAACTTTTTCTTGATACGAGCACTCCTACGAAGCCCACTAACAGAGAGAGGAATTATGGGTCTTACCAAGGAGGCCACACTAACCATGGGGTCAACTGCTGGGACGGCACCTCAGCGATGCCTGCGCTGATAGACGATGATAGTCGTGTTGTCTACAAACCCCGGATGGAATTCTCCTAGAATCTGATGAGGGAGAGAAGACCTGGGCGGAACAAGATCCTGTTCGAAGCTCGGTAGAGGTTCTGGTGGATGAACAGGATCCTCATGATGATCTGGCTTTTGAAGCTCTCTAATCTCTTGCTCGGCAATAGGGTCCTCTTATTGGGCTGGCTGATGAAGCTCTATGATCTGGATGACCCTGTTGGCTAAAGCCATACTGGACGCCCTAGAAACCACCCTATAAATGCCTGACACTTATCCACTGTTCTGGGGGAAGGCCCGATGGACATGGGGGACGGGTTCCTAGAGCAACTGTTCATTGTGACCACCCTCAACATCCGCTATGGCTTCAGCAGCCCCTAGCGGATGAAAGTTGTGCTAGAGTCTCGCTTGCTGCTCCGCCCAGTTAAGTATCCACTCAGGATCCCCTGGAAGAACATGGCCCTTGAAAGGTTGGGGGTTGCCGTTGTTGGGTGGTGGGGGGTCTTCATCACCAGGGAGTTGATCCACCAAATCCGATTGGAGAAGATATGTCGGGAACGACTAGGTGTGATCCATTCCATCTGTTTCTCGATCGAGCTTGATAGTGATACTATGAGGGATGTCCAAAGCATTGTCATACAAGACCTTGATCAAAACCCTTGAGAAGCTTGGATCCCTCTGGTGCCAATAAATGAGCTTGCCAAATGAAGCACAGACTTGCTAGATATAATGCAAGTTCTTGAGGTCAAGAGGAAACCCCAAGAACATGACCCACCCGGAATGAGCAAACGAGCTTTGCCGATAGTTTAAGCCTTCATCATGCTTCACAAAACACACCATACGTCCCCCCACAAAGAACGGATTGGAATTCACTAGGAAGTCTCTATTGAAAACACTGTCCAGTCTAAAGATTCCCACTCCAAATGGATACAGGCCATACCGGATGACACGGAGCTGCAATTGTTGAGTGATGAGGATGTACAAGTCATGCAGCAGATCATCCCTCGCATCTTCACCAAGCTGGCCATCACACTCGGCCAGAGTGAAGTCCTCATGGAGGCGGGAGTACTCCCCTGAGGCAACAATCAGGTTCCCTTGACGACGGAGAGGGCCTCCGCCGTCGTCTATGATGCCTCCATGGGGAAGGAAGGGCAGCGGATTCACCAGGAAATTTTCCATGGCGGAGTCGCTGAGGGAAGTGGAAGAGACCGAAAGGGGGTGGCTGAGGTGAAGAACTGAACCTGGGGCGAAGCCGAACGGTTGCCAAGTAGTAACTAGCGCAGACGGAACAATAGGTGAGGGCTGCGGGAGAGAACTTGAGAAAACCTAGGAGGTAGCGTGCAAATTGGCCAGCAGCCTTTGGCAATAAATGCTAGCAGTCTGAATAGACGGACTAGTCCCCAGCTGAGCACCTAAAGGGTTAGAGGCTTCGGTGCCACACAGGCTCGGATCGCTCTTAATCCTGGCGAAGATTTTCTTGAGCTAAACCGGCTAAAAAGGGGTGCCAGACGAGGTAGGGCCGCCAGTAACTGAAACATTGCTTTTAGCATTACCATTCTGGTGAAAGACTGGGCAATCAGAGAAGGAAAGAGGTCGCTGATAGGCGCCGAGAAGAAAGGGCAACCTGCTATTGGCCTGAAAAATGTCTTGGGGGCAGAACGGGGGCCCTTCTCGCAGTGCGCAATTTGAATAGGAGAAGAAATACTGGTAACTAGACAAGAAATAAGCCCCACCAAGACTGCCAATGGATGGTTAACCGAGTGATTCGGAATCAGATTAGGCTTTAGGGACGAACTAGAATAACAGGGGGCCGAAGAACTAGAAGTAAAAGAGCCTGGGCGAGAAGGGAAGATCGTGTTAACTTTGTTGAAAGAGACTTTTTTACCCGAGGATGAAGCAGGGAAACACTTCGGACATCTTGAGTAAGAGACAAAAGTCCAACTTTAACGTAGCTCTTGCTCCCATTTTGCATGTTCAACAACCCAATTAGGACCTCCATATCCCCCAAAGATGAAAATAAACATTGAATTGATCTGTGATAATACGCTTGATGCGATAAACCTGAAAACCAACAGATTTGGAGGCCATCGAAAACCAAAAATGTCTATCACATTGATATGAAACATGGAAACCAGCCGGTGAAACCCCAAGGCAAGCATGGAGGGCAAGGCTAACCGAATTCTCAGATAGACGAAAGGTGTACCGGCGAAAGACGACAAGCAAGAAGAAGGAACCCTCCGGAGACGAAGAAGGATGATGGACTAAAGAGCCAAATTAAGAACAAATCCACTGTTGGAAAGAGAGTCTATGAGAGAAATCCCAGCTTGAGACAAGTTGCCTAAGAGTTGGGTCATGGTCGAGCTCCAAGAGAGAGAGAAAAGGTCTGCCCATGCCGGGAGGACAAAGCGAGGGACCAAAGACGAGAGTAGAAGGGTCAACCTACCAAGCAGCGGAGGGGAGCGGGGACGAGAGCGGGAGCTAGACGGGGAGCCATCTGGGATCTTTATTTGCATGTTAGTAGATTAATTGTTGCATGCATCAGTAAAAAAGAAATAATCAACAAACTTTACGTGTGAAAGACATGTATGTAAATTACTTTCCATAATCAAATCAGTTAGCCCATTTTCTTTTTTAATTAATTATTTTAAACACATTTAATCAACAGTCTAGATTAGTTTTAACTATTACCTCTACGGGAGGTAACGGGGGCACCGTAAATTAACCCAAGTATAAATCAAGAAAGTATTGTTTTATTCGTGGAAACCTGAATATGTCATAGGCGTTGTTTGGAAGCTGATAATTCAGCAGCTAGAAGCCTTCAAACAACATACAAATTCTTTTCTTTAGATTTTAAAATTCTCTAAATGCATTTACACCTCGATAAATTAGTAGCTGAGAAGTTAGCCGCAGCTAGCTTCTTTAGATTTTGCATGGTTTTCTTGGCAATGTGCCATCAAAAAGTTAACCGAAATGACCCACCGTGTCCCTGATATTTTTTTAAATTTATTGTTATCAAAATTTTAATATAACTATTTTTCTATTACAAAATGATGTTACAAAGTGTTAAAATTGAAAAACATCCCTTAAACTAATGTTCATCATATAATTAGTATACCAATTACTTCAAAGATATTTTAAACATTTCCACTTTTAACACACTCTTAGGACACTAGCTAGCTAGCTAGCTAAAGCTAGGTTGCAAAGAGACTACCTACTCATATCAGTTGTCTACTCTAACCAGTCAATTATATACTCGAACGGTTCTCCAAAGTCGCTATGCTCATAAATACTTCAGGAGGAGTAATTGACATCAACTCCATTGGTAGATCTGTCCAAATCACATCCATTGTTGATTTGTGATCTACATTTTAGATATGAAGGAAAGGGATAATGTTTTCGTAATGAAGTGGAGCCCCGTCGCTGGAGGGAGGTGTTGATAAAAGCTCTCCTACGTTCTATAAAACTCCTCAATATAGTGAAATTTGATGTAGTCGTGTCCATGATTTTTACCCTTTGATTTAGAGGGGGGTTTCACGTTAAATATGTGTCTTTATTGTGTGTTTGATATATGATTCTTACTAACATCCATTCCTTTTGTTTCTACGGCTGAGACCAATCTCTTCAATTTCTCCTGATCTAAATGACCAGCCACCAATTGTGTTAACCGAAGATGGATTGTTTTCGGAGCATTGCCTCATGACTTAAATCATGTTTTCCCTCCATAATTAACTTCGAATTTTCATACCATGCATATTACAAGTTGTTTGATTTTTAGGATTAATTTTACAAAAAAAAATACAACTATAACATTAAATCAATTTCATTAAATCTGCCGTGTAAAATGTTTTGAATAATGCATTTATTTGATATTATATATGATAATATGTTTTTATTTAAATTTGGTCGGTTTAAATAATTTAACTCTAAAAAGGCCAAGCATATTTGTAATATGAAATGGGCGAAGTACATAGTATAAAACAACAAAACTTTGCATGATGCTCTGATAATAATATTGCTTCATCGAGGTCGACGAGGTTCTCCTCTATCTTCGTATATAATGTTGCTAAGAGCCTGTTTAGTACAGCTCTGGATTCTAAAATTCACACTCCACCACTCCAATTTATTTTTCTGAAGCGCTCTCTGTAAGCGTTTGGTTTGATTTCAGCTTTACAAGATAAAGAAGCTAAAGCTGAAACCCCGCCAAACATATCTTAGTGTTACAATGTTGTGTTTGGCATTAGCTATAGCATAGATATTTTAAAAAAAAACTCATCTCCGCAATGGCGGGTGCTCCCATGCGAAATCAAAAATTGACCCTCACGTTGTAGACAACTCTCGTACAAAAGATTACACAGATTACACGAATTGAAATATAAGCATTAAATAATTTATAGACAACTAAACATATAGTATTTTTTCTATAGGTTGTACACTTATATATTGTCTATTTAATTGCTCGTATTGTAAAGTTTAAAAACTTATATACAACCGTTGTGGGGGAATAAGAGAATGCCGCTTATACACTGTTAATTGTGTTGGCAAGAACTCGAATATTCAATTATTGATATGGAAAGAACACGTGAAAAAGAAAGTAAATTCTCCACAGAATCTACGACGTACGATTCAAGGAGTTAATTAGAAAAGATTGGGTGGCTTAATCTTAGCCCGAGAAACAAAAGGAATGTGTGATTTGGGCAAATCCAACCGGTGGAGTTGGTGCCAAGTACAAGGGGTCCACACCCTAGCAATTGTATTGATGGATGAACTAACATTGTCACGGGATCTTCAAGGTCGTCTGCTGATCTCTGGAAATTAATGGATGTTCTGTGGAAGATCACAATGTTGAAAATGCAAACTTATTACTCTCTTATTTCTTATAAAAGTTATTCGTCTTTTCAACTATTTTTTTTAGAATCTCTGATTCGCTACGTAAGTCGTTTTAGCTTTCTCAACTGTTTTCAAAATATAGGATATTTTAGAACTTCCAGTTATATTTTATCTTTTTTGTATATTCACCCTTGTTCAATAATAATACTCCCTTCGTAAATATGAAAAAAAAAGTCATTTTAGTTGATTTCTTGATTCTTATACACAAGTTCAAAACAACCAATATAAGAAATCAGATATAAAAAATTCGGAGGAAGCAGTTCATATGACTTAGAATAGTAGGAGTGTGCACAAAATAAGAGGGAATAGTTCCTAAGATTTGGAATAAAATCATCACATCCCATTTTTTTCAAGCGGTGGGATGAAACAACTCTAAGGAGAGAATATTTCACAGATGATGGACGTGAGAATAACAATGACCTAAAGTGGGATGAAATCATCCCATACTTCCAACTAGGATAAAACCATCTCATCTCACTCTTCTGTAACCAAATACACCCTGACACAATGATGTGGAACAAACGTAGTAACACCTACTCATATATATAGTAGAGTGAAAGAGGGTAGCATACAAGCTATACATGAATTGAATCCAAAAAAAAACACGGCACTCCGACCCATTAACCCAGTCACTAACCAAAAGCAATCACGCACGAAATCAGGAACAATGCACCACCAAGAATCAGGGCAGGACTCATGGCTAACAGAACAAAAACCATATGGCCTTTCTTTTTTTTTAGGGTATGTAGGTGGTATTATGGGGCCAGGGTGAATGTGGCGACCTGAAGTCCACCTCACTTGCACTTGAAGCCATGGCACTCACTTGCACTTGAAGCCATGGCACACGGACAGGATGATGATGAGGATGAGCGCAATGATGATGCCCAGAACGATCAGCTTGATCTTCATGTTTTGTAACCACATCTTTCTCCGCACATTTGTACCCTGCTGTCTGAAATCTTGTGCCTACAACCCATAGGTTTGGTTTAAGAACAAAGGTGTGTGCATTGAAACAATGCCAAGATAAAATCATAAAATAAAGTACTGCATAATCCACGGTAATAGATGCCACCATGCATTGGTTTCCTTTAACAATGCCAACCTAATGTGTCTTAGGCTGTTTATCCCAGTACTACTACGACAAGTATCTCATTGACAACAAAATTATTCTGAATGAGTTGTTTTTGTATCCTGGAATATATGTTTCAACAATTTGGTAAAATTATTCGGGCACGCGAGCGGGCAGCCGCTCTTGCTTGGGAGAATGCTCGCCAGACCGCTGATGCACTGGCCCAGCATGTCGCTGAGGCCGAGAATCACCTCAGGGGTGTTGACCCCACTGCCACCGCGACTCCAGCTGTCGCCGCAGATCCGGGTGTCGCACAGCTCCACGCCCAGGCGGCCGGTGTCCAGAACATCCAGGCGCTTGTGCCAGTCACCCTTGATCCCTCATCGTCCTCCTACGCATGCTGGCGCGACCTGGTGCTCCTCACCCTCCAGCGCTATGCCCTGGATGACGACTTCCTCATCGACACTCCGGTGGTCGCCCAGGGGTCCGTTTGGCGGCGCATGGACAGCGTGGTGCTGTCATGGATTCTTGGGTCCATCACTGTCGAGCTCCAGGACATCGTGCGGGAACTTGGTGGCACCGCTCAGCGGGCCTGGGTTGCGATCGAGGGGCAGTTCCTTGGCAACCGCGAGGCTCGTGCTCTCCAGTTGGACGCTGCCTTCCGCACCTTCGTCCAGGGGGATCTCCCCATCTCGGAGTACTGCTGTCGCATGAAGGGGATGGCAGATTCTCTTCGTGACCTTGGCGAGCCTGTTGCAGACCGCACTCTTGTCCTCAACATCCTCCGCGGTCTCGGAGACAGCTACGCCCATCTCCGGACATGGATCACCAGGACAGTGTTGTTCCCCTCCTTCCACAAGGTTCGTGATGACCTTGTCCTCGAGGAGCTGACCCGAGGACTCGCTCCCACATCTACTACCGCGACTGCACTAGTCACCGCCGGCTCCACCCGGCCAGCCTCCCACCCACCGCCGTCGCCGGCTCCCTCCCTTCTTGGTACTCCTACCGCCGGTTCCACCACTGGCGGGGGGCCGTGGTGGCGATCACGGTGGCGATCGTCGTCGCCGGGGAGGGGGCGCCGTGGTAGTACCGGTCGCGCTCCGGCTCCTACCTCCACCACACCAGCCCCTGCCGCCGGGAGTGCGCCCTGGCCATCCTTCTCCAACCCATGGACGGGGCGCATTTCCATGTGGCCGAGACAGTTCACTCCTCGGCCTCCTACCCCACCTGCGGCCATGCTCACCGGGTGGCCGATCCCGCCTGCTCCTTCGGCGTGGGGCCCGTGGTCCGGTGGGTGGGATCAGACGGCCCTCGCGCAGTCATTCAACACCGTGGCGTTGACTCCGCCGGCCGCCACGGATTGGGTGACCGACTCGGGTGCTTCCTTCCACACCACTCCCCATGATGGTATTATCTCCTCTCACAGGCCCCCCACCCATCTCACCCTTCTTCCATCATGGTTAGGAATGGCTCTTGTCTTCCGGTCACCTCCGTGGGTGATGCGACTCCTTGTGGGTCGTTTCGCCTGCAAAACATTCTTGTTGCTCCTGACATTGTTCACAACCTTCTTTCCATTCGTCAATTCACCACTGATAATTCTTGTTCTGTTGAATTTGACTCTTTTGGTTTGACTGTGAAGGATATGGCCACCCGGCGTCCTCTTCTCCGCTGTGACAGCACCGGACCCCTCTACACGCTTCGTCTTCCACCTTCCGCTGCTCCACCCTCGTTCGCCCTTGCCGCCACAGCGTCCTCCACACTCTGGCACCGCCGGCTTGGTCATCCCAGTGTCGATATTTTGGCTCAGCTTTGTCGTAGCTCCTCTATTCCTTGTACTAGGGCTACTAGTGAGCATATTTGTCATCCGTGTCAATTAGGTCATCATGTTCGCCTACCTTTTCCTATTTCTTCCTCGCATGTTGTTCTGACCTTATTCACTGTGACTTGTGGACCTCTCCGATCATGAGTATTTCTGGTTATAAATATTATCTGGTTGTTCTTGATGATTTTTCTCACTACTCATGGACGGTCAACCGGAGGCGAAGAAGGCCGCACGGGCGGCGCGCCCGGCAACGGAAGACCAACCGCGACGGGCAGCGAAGCTCTGGCGGCGACGAAGACGGGAAGGCCCAGATCTGGCGGCCAACGACCAGATCCGGCGGACGACGCCCAGATCCGGCAGCCAACAGCCTCCGCGACGGTGGAGACAGGGCGACCCGTGGCAACGACCTCCACGTTGGCGGCGACGGGCGCAACAGCCTCCGCAACGGCGGAGACAGGGCGACCCGCGATGAGAACGACCTCCGCGATGGCGGCGACGGGCGCAATGGCCTCCACGTCTCCACAACGGTGGAGACAAGGCGACCCGCGACGACGGCGGGTGACGGAGGTCCTCGTCGTAACACCACACCCCACGACGGCAGGGATGTGACCACGGCGGGCGGAGAAGTCAAACGACGAGGACGGGCAGGTCCAGATCTGGCGGTTGGCTGGTGACGAAAAGCGACGAGGACGGCGGAGATGCCGCGACGAGCGACGGTAGCGGAACAAGCCGCGATGGGCGGCAGGGAGAGAGCCGCGACAAGCAGAGAGGACGAGGGGCGGGGACGAGCGCCTCTATGACGGACGAGCGAAGCGCGAAGAAGAGGCCCCCGCGACGAATCTCGCGATGACGGAAACAGAGGCAGCAGAACGAACATGCTGCGACAGGCTACGAGGATTAGGGATCCCTAACCCTAACAAGGGATCAGATGGGATTAGGGATCCCTAACCTTAGCTCTGATACCATGTGACAATAGTTGTATTAGATAAAGGATGAAGACACCACTAAGGTGGAGTTACATATATAGCCATGAGATGGGCCTAATGGGCCTAACAGCCTTAACACTAACCACCAGGGAAACAGGGGCTAGGGCCTGGCGCAGCCTTGGGCTTGCGCCGGCCTCTCAGGGGGCTAGGGTCGGGCGCATGCCCTAGGGCTTGCGCTGGCCATAGGTCAGGCCCACCCTGACATCTCTCCCCCCTTGGAAAAGAAGCTCGTC
Source organism: Zizania palustris (assembly GCA_019279435.1). Taxonomy (NCBI): domain Eukaryota; kingdom Viridiplantae; phylum Streptophyta; class Magnoliopsida; order Poales; family Poaceae; genus Zizania; species Zizania palustris. The sequence goes on from JAAALK010000079.1 coordinate 82,603,192, forward strand.
CTTGAGCTTGAAGAGCGGATATAGCTGTCGGAACTCCTCGATGTTGACCCAAGATGCATCTATGTCGGACTGTCCCAACCAATGTACCCAAGATGCAAACCGGCCGGCTGCAACTGCTTGGTCTTGTTGCATTGGCACACAAGACATGCATGGACGAAGTCGCGGACCGTCTTTCTAGCGCTTGGAATGTGGAAATCTGCCCGTAGTCGGTGAAGGGTCTTCTCGGTGCCTTCATGGCCTTAACCATGAGAACAGGTCTCCTAGAGCAACGGGGAAGAGGCCGGCACAACCACCTTGCCGTTCCTTGTCACCAGGCCGTCCACGATGCGCCACTTGTCATCATGTGCTCCCTCCTGGACTTCCTGCTTCAATTTGATTATGGTGGGATCCTGTCTCAAATCATCAAAAAGGGTAAAGCTCGGGGCCGATAATGCTGAAACCTTCATTTGTTCCTTTGAGTCCCTGCGGGGTAGCCACCACATTAGGCATGCCCGGCCTATACTCGACGCGGAAGTCAAACCCGATCAACTTGCTTGCCCACTGATGTTGAGGTATCGTCGATAATCTCTGATCTAGAAGGAATTTAAGGCTGAAGTGGTCAGTCCGGATCAGAAATGGTCGCCCCCACAGTACGGCCTCCAATGTCGTACGGCTTGTACTAGGCCAATGAGCTCTCGCTCATAAGCGGCCAATTTGGCGTGGCGTAGTGCGAGCGGTTTGCTAAAGAAAGCCACCGGCCCTACCCCTTGATGTAACACTCGGCTGATACCCAAATCTTGTTGAATTCCTTGGTGAAGTCGGGTAGCTGCAATATCGACGCTGTGGTGAGGGCCTGTTGAAGTGTTTTGAACGAAACTTCGGCCTCTGTCCCCCAACTAAACTCGTCTTTATGAAGAAGTCGTGTTAGGGGTTGCGCGATGGTGCTGAAGTCCTTGATGAAGCGGCGATAGTATCCGGCGAGTCCTAGGAAAGACCAGACTATCTTGGCCGAATAGGGCAGGGGCCAATCTAGTACTGCCTGAACCTTCTATGCGTCCATGGCTATGCTGGCCGCTGAGATAACATGGCCGAGGTAGGCTATTGATCGCTTGTCGAAGGTGCACTTCAAGCGCTTGACCACCAACTGTTGCTCCTGTAATTTAGCCAAAACAAGATTGACGTGGCGGAGATGCTCCGACCACGACTTACTGTAGATGAGAATATCGTAAAAAAAACTAGGACAAACCAGCGAAGGAATGGCCAAAGGGTGTCGTTCATCAGTGCTTGGAAAGTCGCTGGTGCGTTCGTCAATCCGAAGGGCATGATGAGAAACTCGAATAACCCCTGGTGTGTGCGGAAAGTGGTCTTCTCCACATCGTCTTTGTGCATTCAGACTTGATGGTACCCTGAGCGCAGGTCCAGTTTGGTGAAGAATACCGCCCCGCTAAGTTCATTTAGCAGCTCTTCGACAGCTGGAATTGGAAATTTATCTTTGACGGTGTTGTTGTTCAAGGCACGATAGTCGACGCAGAACCGCCAGGATCCATCTGCTTTCTTGACCAAAAGGACCGAAGCTAAGAATGCTGATGAGCTTGGACAGATCACCCCTTGCCGCAGCATCTCGTCGCACTGGCGTTCCAGTTCGGCCTTCTGTGTGTGTGCATATCGGTAGGGCCGACCTGCGATTGGTGGTGTCCCCGGTAGTAGACAAATCTAATGGCTCCGGCTTCGATGAGGAGGCAGCTTTGTCGGCTCTTTGAATAGAGCCTCATAGCGTAGTTGCAGCTCGTCCATCAACTCCCCCTCGGTGGAGTACAAGGTGGTGGCCGGACATGCCATGTCCTTGGCCGACCATGCTACCTGTGGCCGTTGCGGACGAAGGAAATGCGACGTCAGCCAAAGTCCCACAGGATGGGTCCCAATGACTCAAGCCGCTGAACGTCGAGCACCATCTCATAGGATCCCAAAGGAAGCCCATAACAGTCGATGTTGAAGCACTCACCGTCAATCCTCATGGCCAGCTGTCGACAGCACCCTGGGCTAGTGATGCGATCGTCGTTGGCCACCGCGACTTGTAGGGTGCCCTATGGTGTGAATGCCACACCGATCTGGTCAGCTGCGTCGGTGTCGATGAAGTTATGTGTTGAGCCTGAGTCGAGGAGTGCGGAGATATGGGTTCCCTTGATGTCGATGACGAGCTGCATTGTCCTACCAGACCGAGGGGTGATACCTGTGAGGGCGTGGAGGCTAATTATAGGGTCAAGATCGTCCTCGATTCCTAGAGTGACGTCGTCGTCGATGAGCTCGAGTTGAAAAGTTGCTTGCAGACGAGCTTGTGACCGACGCTGAAAGGTTCGTCACATTGGAAGCATTGTCCATCCTTGCGCCGCTGTGAAATATCTGTAGGTGATAGACGACGTATGTTAGATGCTGGAGATAATGGTTTGGCCACTGAAGATGATGGAGCTGAATGGCCGGATGTCGGGGATGAAGAGGCCTAGTTTGCGCGGAAGGGTGACCGCCCTTGCTGCTGAGTGGCTTCGGTAGATGGAGTTGGTGTCGTCTGTATGGCGAGGTCGCGTTGTTCGAACGCTCTAGCGAATATTATCGCGTCATCCAAAGTTGTTGGACACTGAAGCGCGACATTTGTCTTCAGGGCTTGCCGAGACCAGCAATGTAAAGTTGTACTTGATGGGCTTCAGTTATGGCGGTGTCACGGCATGAGAGCGCCATGAAGCGCTTTGTGAAGTTGTCGATGGAACTGTCTCGCCTAAGGAGGGCGATTTCGCTGATTGGGCTATCGGTCAGGGGACGAACCACTTGTTCACCAAGGCCACGAATCGCGGCCATGGGGGTACCCCTGTATTTAGCTCCAATCGGTGGTACCAAAGTTGAGCGTCGTCCGTGAGGTAGAACGAAGCATAGGTCACCCGTCGGTGCTCCGGCGTGCGACGTATCTAAAGTAGCACTCACAACGGTTCAGCCATGGTAATGGATCTCCTGTTTCGTCGTACTTTGGGAAGTCAAGCTTGTGGGTTGTAAGGAAACCCTCGTCGTCATCATGATCATCTCCAAGACGTCGGCCTCCTGTCGGTGGGGTGTGGGCAACGCCTTGGCCACGCTCCACGCGAAGTAGACCGACGCTCTGCTACCCTTGTTCGGTGAGGGTTGTCTCCATGGCATTGATCTGATCAGCCAGGGGGATCAGCGGCCGCATCATGTCTTCAATGGCGGTGAGACGGTTGATGATGGTGGTGATGGGGTCGTCGTTCTTCTTCCCTGCGCTGTCATCAGCTACGGACTGCCCGCTCATCTTGGCGGCGGAAGCACCCTGGAAATCTGATACCAAGATGACATTGGTTGCAAGAGAGGACAGGTATGGACGAATACTTTGCCTTAGATTATATTTAGAGGAAACAGCAGGTCGGATTCCCAACCCACGGCGACACGGAGGCGATGTCCTGGCATCGGCAATACCCTGGCTGAACCCTGGCCGAACTAGGGGGGAAAATTCCCTATCAAAACTAATATGTGGAGCTAGCCTCCCCAGCCCTTGGTTTATATAGGACCAAGGCTAATTGTATCCCTAACAAACAGCTAACAATCTTAGAGATAAAGATAACTAACATAAGAGATAGACTAAGAGATAAACTAATCCTGAAAGAGTCCTAACCACCAGGGAAACAGGGGCTAGGGCCGGCTAGGGCCCAGCGCAGCCTTGGGCTTGCGCCGGCCTCTCAAGGGGCTAGGGCCAGGCACATGCCCTTGGGCTTGCGCCAGCCATAGGTCAAGCCCACCCTGACAACTATGTTGCCTATGCAACAGTCACATTCAAAGATAAATAAACTAGTATAGCTCATCATAAAAGTAAGCACTAAGACCTGAGACCGCAGGTTTTCCGTCTTGTCAACAAGCAGTTCAATCTTCTCGCCACGATCAAGAACCTGGATTTCATAATTGTACGAGAATGAGAAACAACCTTTGGAGGGCATCATGATTTTTAAATGGCATAATGTATAGACTTTAATATTTCAATAATGTACCTTCTCAATGTTTTCCATCATAACTCCTTTGACCTCTGAGACTTGGGCTTTGACCTTAGCAAGCTTGCTGATCTCCTCAGGGTGGTCCACACAATACTGCATGTGTTCCTTAAGTTTTGATCTTTAAACAGTACAAAGAAACAAATGTTAGTCAAAAGAGAGGAGCACCATGCACATACATCATATTATCATAACAGCAGCAAAATGTCGTACCCAAACTCTCGGTTGAGGCTGTTTGCTGCAGCAGTAGCTGCTTTCCCACTCCCATATCTTTTGGTAAAATCATCCTTAACTCTGTCCAGGAAAGCAATTGGGATTTGTCGCCCAACTGATTCAACAGCGACTACACAGTATGCTGAAGAAAGGGTGCAAGGAAAATGATAATTAGTTTCGTAGATAATTAGAGATTTGCATCGTAGAGAAAGCAAACATCAAGGCACAGAAAGATCCAAGTAATAACTTATTTCAGGCTGACCTATAAATTTAGAAACAGTCCCAAAAATAGATCAGGTGACTTTATGAGCAAATTTAGGCTGTTTATTAGTTGTGGAAACATTCATCACCTTTGCACCCTCTCAATCCCTTCTTAACCCTTTCTTTTCCTGCCATCTTGTTCTCCTTCATATCCTACGGTATATTATTCAATCATGTTTACAACAACACCCCTCAACACCTTATTAACCTTTCTTTTCCTACTATCTTGTTCTCCTTCATATCCTACGATATATTACTCAATCATGTTTACAACAGCCTAATGCATGAATCATGATAACGGTTATGAAAACTTACATTGGGTACATAATTTTACTCACATCAAGCTCCACTTGCACAATGGATCCATGAATTCTTATTTGTTCTAAAACAATGCAAACAATTTATGGGGACTTACATACTATATGGAACTAACAAATATTATTTATTTCATAACAACAGACCACAACCTCCTCAATTAACTGAATACCAAATGAAAATATGAAACTTCTTTCCTACATCATGTTTACATTACCACATAACAAAAATAGGGCCATCCCATTTTAAAAGAAAAGGGCAAATTATGCTAGACTGCCCTGACATGGACTAACACCAAAAAGAATAAATGCATCTTCGGTCGTTGCAAAAGCACAATATGAAAGGTAAGTATCACACCATTTCATTTGATAGATTAAGAGATAGGTCCCTGTATTATCCATGTATGCACAAAACCAAAAACATGCCAATACTCGAATCCCCAATTCATTGATGCTATATCCAAAATAGGGCATCGGTAGCACCTCAGATATCAGAGATAGTCAAAACACACATCCAAACACAGGGCGCCTATACTTTTCTGTTAGCATGCAATCACACATGGAAGTATCCGAGCTTCCTCCAAAAATAGTCAATTCCAACGTCTAGTTCTCCTTCCCAAGCATTCGTCAACTTGAGCTGAAGCATAAACAACCACCCCTTGCTAATTGCTAAATAGCAGGTCCCACAAGTCAGCTCGGAGTTGACGTGGATCCAGCTACTTGAGAGACGGACCTAACCAAGCAAATCGAGCAAACCGACGAGATCTACACGCGGGAAAACCCCAAATCAAGCACGCGTCGATGCGGATCCAGGCATATCGGCGCGAAGGAGGCATCAGACCGAGCAGGCCGTGGAGGGAACCGATCGGATCGAGCGGGAGAGGCACTCACTGAAGCCATCCTCGACGAGGTAGTTGAAGGTATGGCCGTCGCAGTTGTAGGTGAACTTGTTGTTGCTGGCGGGGAGCTTCTGGAGGCATTGCGCCGCGATGGCGGTGAAGTTGCCGGTGAACTCCGTGTACTCCGCCAGCACCACCGTGCCGCGCGCCACGAACGCGTAGATCAGAGACTGCTGCCCCATGGTCTCCACTCCTTCCCCGGCCCGCCCGCCTCCTCCTCCTCCTCCTCCTCCTCCTCCTCCTCCTGCGCTCCCTCTCTACTCGCCGACGAAGCGGAAACAGCTGCCGCCGACGCCGGTGAGGGGTCGGACTGCGGGCGGAGAAGGGAAAGGAAGGAGGAGAAGGGATGAGAATGGCGTAGAAAAGGGAGACAAATCGAATACGAGGGGTGCTTTTTGCGTTTTGGCCCTCATTGAGTGTACATATTACAAATAGGCTCTTCATTTGACAAAAAACACATATTACAAATAGGCTCTTCATTTGACAAAAACGTACATATTACTTTATGGTGTCGTTTGGTTCAGAAACAAAGTGGGATGGGATGAGATGGTTTTGTTCCAGTTTTTTAAAATGGGATCGTCTCATCTCGTGTTTGGTTACGAGGGATGTGGTGTTCTAGTTTTATGTTTGGTTGCTAGGTTGAGAAAAATGAGACTATGCCCCGGAACCTCCTTCCCGTACCGAAACACCTTCGGTCCATTTCAAAATCTCTGGCCCATCCCTAAAACCTTCATATCGGAACCTCCGGTCCGCTATGAAACCTCTAGCCCGGTCTTGGAGCCTCCGAGCATAAGGTGGAACGAGTTTGTCCCTCTATTTTTGGGGACGAGTTCGTCCCGAATATTAGAGGAATATTCCTTGGTGGGACGACTCTGTCCCACATGACTCCAAACCAAACACGGTAAAAAACGGGACCGTCTTGTCCCATCCCACCTCGTCCCTTGAACCAAACGGCAGCTTATAGTCTCTCTGTCCCATAATATTATGATCTAGTACTAAATGGAACATTTTATATTGCATTTCATACACACCATAGTAAATCTTAAAGTTAATCCAATAGAGATTGCAACTTTTATTTTTATTGTATATATATGTGTGTCTTATAAACTACACCAAAATCTTGAGTCAATGGTGGATATCTCAAAGGTTAGATACAGTAACCATACTTTATGATTTTCTATATTAGTGTATAGTCCCTAAAGCAACAGCTATTTCACGAGTCTATGTGCATACTTGTTTGATAGGGGTAGAAATGAGTTGCTCGACAAAACTCGAGCGACAGAGCGAGTCATACTCGACGTGACCTATTTAACGAGAAAAACTCGGTTGAGAAGCGAGCTATGCTTGACAAAACAGAGTCGACACTAGAATTGTCGTTCCATTAATACTACACGATGCAAAGTGTCAAACTGGTCAACCTTTTGACGTGAACGCAAGAGGAAAAGACGTGTGCTTGTGTGGCACACTCATCTCAACCGATCCATCCCTTTTCACTGCGCTCGCCTTCCCTCACGACAGGTGGCAGTGCAATGAGGCGAGGGATATAGAGAAAGGCATGGATTAGCATATGGTTTAGCATATGGTTTAGCATGGATTAGCATATGGTTAATGTTCACAGTCATATGCAATGTATTTCTGATATCAACCTCGTACACATTATTGTGGTCTGTCATACAACAAGAGGGAGATATTCCTACAAGTGTATCTGGGTGGCCAGGGCCGGCCTTGAGGCAGTGCGGGCGGTGCGACCGCCCGAACCTTCGAAAGTAGGGGGCCTTTAAAATTTAGTATGCTAATAAGCCTCACAAGTATTAATAAAGCCCAGTTGCAAATTAGTCACAAGTCACGGACCGCAGGTCTGTTAGAAAAAATTGTTTTAAATAATCTAGAGATATTTCTCCTTTGTATTTAAATTTATTAGCGTGAGATTTGTTAATGACACTAAATTTTTCAATATTATTTTATATCTTTATGGTGAATGGGAGCCTCTATTTTTTGTTCTGCACCGGACCACATAAATGTCTGGACCGGCCCTGTGGGTGGCAGATGTGAGATGTGCATGCCAACACTTTCCACCGACTGGATTAGGGTCAGTTTTTTATGGGTGGCATTTCAAGAGTGTCGTTATCTCTTTGAAAGAAAGCAGGAGTTTCGCTTCCTGGACTGTATATTGTTATTGCAAAGTTTAATTGCTGAGGTACAAGGATATTAAGTATGAACAATACTAGAATAAAGGGTGTTTAGTTTCATGCGCTAAAGTTTAGTCCGTGTCATATCATATGTTTAGACATCAATTTGAAAGACTAAACTTGAACTAATTATAAAAATAATTACAGAATCAGAGGATTATTCACGAGACAAATTTATTAAGTCTAATTAATCCATGATTAGCAAATGTTTACTGTAGTATCACATTGTTAAATCATGACATAATTAGGCTAATTAGATTTGTCTCGCGAATAATCCACCAATTATGAATGGGTTTGTAAATAGTCTACATTTAATATTTTAAAATAGTATCTAAATATTCGACATGACACGACTAAATTTTAGACTAGAGGAAACAAATACCCCCTAAGTAGCTTCGTTGTCAATGATGTTGTTTTGATGAAAAACTTCCAGCTCTATGTTTTCTTTAGTAATTAATTACAAAATCTTCATTTTGTAACTAATTAATTTTGCAATTTTCTTGAACCGGACAATTGTAGACCGCATGTTTTAGTCATTAACATGGTAAGGCAGATTTTTTTTCAGGACGAAAAAAATATTCAGTTCACCCTTTTTCCAGAAAAGTGAGATTTCAAGATCTTCATTCAGTTTAATTTTGTTTAACATTTAATGGGAGGTTTAATTTTTGTTTCGTAGGTGCAAGAAAACAAGGTAAAAAGGGTATGTGATGAATTTGAGCTCTTCTAATGGACCTGGAAACGGTAAACCCTACGCATGTCTTCTTGTAGCCCTTACGCATAGAATGGAGATAATAGATATGCTTATTTCATCGTACTTACTCCGGTGTATAAATATTAGTCATTTAGACAAAATTACATATACCAATGTGATATTAAATAAAGTTACAAGAGTTGTCTCAATTGGTTATTGAGCCTAGATTTTAGTGGTTGCAAGTTTTTGCGAGGCCTTTTTGCATTGAGCTTACTTTAAATCATTCGTTGGAAAATTGTGTATTATATATCTAATTAAGTTTAGGGACGGACTTGTTCAAGACTACATCATGCGTCTACTTGATGCCCTTTTTATTTTTCTAAGTGATGGTGTGTTTCTTTTAAGTTTTAGATATTTGTTTCAATGCAAGTTTTGCAGTTGCCTTATTACTGTTAGCAACTATTAGCAATTTGCAGTTGCCGTATTAGTGGTGTAAAAGATTATACCAACAAAGAAACTACAACCTCTATAGTACACTTTATTCATGAGGTCTCACGAAGGTAGAATAGTAAGAGCACGTGTAAAATGCTGTAGTAAAGCAAATGTCTTATCCTATTGCGTCATGAGTTTCGGGTCTCCTATAGAGTATATGCATAGAGATGTCTAAAAGCTTTGCACTTTATATGCCCCGAAATTATTTTTAGAGCAGTCGCCCTTTACAAAACTGATATGCTTTTAACGAAAACCGAGCATTATCTCGACTAACCGAGTAGTTACCAATACTGAGCTTAGTAGCCGTCGTCGGTAACCAATTCAAATCGAGCTGTACTCGTTTGGCTCAAAATTTTGAATTCAAAATTTGGTCGGTTTACCATAACCGTAGTTACCTCCCGTCCGGCCAGAGATGATCCGTTTACGGGGTGGTTAACCTGTTTACAAGGCAATACAAATCAGCAGATTAATGTGTGTAACCTGTTCTTCTTCCTAATCTGGCATATGCATATGCATTAGCCATTAGGTCTCTTAGGAATTTTTTGAGACCGGTATTTTCTTTCTTTGGTCTATTAGCTGTACTCGTCTGTTTTTTTCGATCACATGTAATTTTACTATCCAAATTACTCTATTCATCCAACAAGTATAAATATATATTATGTTGTACCATTCCATACAAACAATTGAACAAAATTATATATCATATATAACATAAGTACCACATATATAATGTAACAAAAACCATTTATGGTCACTATCATTACTATACTTTAAACCTCCTCCCCTTTGCTCTTCCCGGATGAGCCACATCATCACTTTGCAGAAAAGTCCTTAACTTTTTGTAATTTGTCATGACCCCAGGTTGTTTTGGCTAGCGTGGCAGCTCCGTGCGCCGCCACGTCGCCCAGGGCAGGCCGAGTTTTTTGCGAAAAAGCTCTCTGGTTCGTCGCTATTTGCGCGAAGGACTAGCACCCTATCTCCTACTGAGTTGTGTTTTTTACGTATGAATCCACGTTTCCTGAGATTTTATATGCGAAGAAGAGAAAAATCGTAAAATAGGAGCACGCTCTGAAAACGGAAAATCCAAGGGTTTTTTTTGCAAAAATTCCTAAGCATTTGCGAGCCCCAGCCCCCGAGTGCCCCGTTCCCCATTCGGTTTTCCCATCCCGCGCCTAACCCTAGCCGCCGCTCCTCACCGCTATCGCGAGAGCGCTGACCGCGGCCCACGCCGGCTCTAGACGCCGTGGGGAGAGGTGGAGGGCGGGCATGTCATCCTTCTCCTTCCTGCCGACATTCTTCAACGAGAAGAAGGAGAAGGGCAGCGACAAGGCGGAGAGGCTCAAGGATGAGCTCCACGCCGCCATCTGTCTGCTCGACCGCGGCGTTGGGGCCAAGGGGGAGGACAAGGAGCGTGTCGAGAAGGTGAGTGAACGCCTCCTCCTCCATCCCACGATTCTCTATGAATTTGGGACCTATGGTAGTTGCTTTGCTTTCCTCAGATTGTTCAGCAACTGGAGGAGGCGAGCCCAGTGAAGGAACTGCTCAAGCCTGATCTCCTCAATGGGAAATGGGAGCTTCTGTACACCACATCACAATCCATACTACAACCAGGGGTTCCTCCTCTTCTCATCTCAACGATTTATTCTCCTGTTCAAGCGTGCGATGCATTTAGGAGAAAACCAAAAAATGGCAGTTTTGCATTACATTAACCTATCAGAATGTCAAATTATGTTCACTGTCTGATGCAGAGGGCAAAGTTTCTGAGGCCGTTTGGGGTGATTTACCAGGCAATAAACACTAACACTTTAAGAGCCTAAAATATGGAGACATGGCCTTATTTTAATCAGGTGATTTCCTCCAAAACTAACTCCCATGTGCCTTCACCATGAAGAGGTTATTTTCAATCATTTTGCAACTCATTTTATTGTTTTAGAGAAACTAATCCTCCTCTAGGAATGATATGCTTTGTTTGTTTTGGTTGGCATGTTAACTTTTGAGCTCTACCATATGTGCTACGGTCTTAGAAATGTGAGAAACCAAGGGTTGGTTTCGGTGTTTGTGATGAGTGATTGACAGGTTTTTACCCTCTGGTTCGAAGGGTACCTCCGAAGGGTGTTCGGAGGTTGGACCTCCGAAGGTGTTCGGAGGAGGGTACCTCTGGAGGGGTTTCGGAGGGTGTACCTCCGAAGGGTATTCGGAGGTGGTCTCACCGAAGTGTGTTCGGTGGTTTGGTTGTTGCAGCTGTTGCAGCGGAGTGTGCGTGTCGGAGGGGTCCGACAGTACACGATGACTGGGTTCGTACCGAAGGCTTCGGTACTTTGGGCGGTACACCGGAGTGTGTACCGGAGCTTGCTAACCCAGAGAGGTCTCTGGAGTACTGGAAACATTTGTCTGCTTGTCTGTGGTGCGCAGGGACTTCGGAGGCGACGGACGAACGTAGCAGGTGAACCTGGGTCAAGCGGGAGGCTTGATGCCAGGGGAGCGGGGAGCTCCGTCACGGTGGCTGCGAAGGGGGTCCGGGTCGGTCCTCGGGTCGAGGTGTGCCAGGTGAAGGCATAGAGTGCGGAGCGTGGCTCCGGGAGAAGGTACTCCGAGACAAAGTCCTCGGAGGTGAGGCACTTCGAAGGTACTCCGGATGGAGTGACTTCGGAGTTGGTTGGAACAAGTCCTCTGTGGAGGCAAGGAGTTCGAAGTGTGCTCCGGAGGGAGACATTCGAAGGTGCCCGATGAAAGTCTCAGAAGTCGAGGCGCATCGAAGGCATGGTCCGGGTGAGGCTCGTCGAGGAGTGTGCTCGGGGAGAGACACTGCGACGAAGTGCTCATAGAATGCTTCGTGCGGAGGCCTTGGACGAAGGAGGGACTTCGAAGGGTGGTACTCCGAAGGTGGGGCTTCGGAGTGTGGAAGGCTTCGGAGCAAGGCTAGCTCCGGAGTGTGGATGTCTTGAGGTGCTTCGGCCTGCATGGCTTCGGTACACGGACTGACGGAGTTCGAGCTGAGAGTAGCTGCGAAGCCGTGGTGGTCCACTCCGGAGGTGTTGGTGCGAAGGCCCAAGGGCTTTGACGGCTTCGGCTCAAAACCGTCACTGTATTGAAGGCTGACTTCGGTGAAGCGAAGGCCGTCTGGCTCAAGGCTTCTCACCGAAGCTACCGCACCCCTCGCGTGCGAAGGGGGGCTTCGGAAAGGTCAAAGGCTGCAAGTCTGACAGTGTCTGCTCTGCAAAAAGCTGGCGCTGTCCCCTCTGCAAAGGCTGACAGAGAAGCCTCCAATAAAGTTGACTACCTTTTTTACCCCTCAGTTCTGTAGAGACAAAACCAATGTAAACCCTAGGGGTAAAGTAGTCAATTCCTTTGGGTGAACTGTGGGCTATAAATATGGGGGCTCGGTAGGTAACATTAAACACTTTGAGCATTTACTGTTGAGCTCCTATAGCCACACACTTCGTTGTATTTCATCCAGAGAGTTCATTTTCTGTGTTCCTTGTTCAAGCGGCGAAGCCCTGCTTCTGTGTGCTTTTTGCTTGAGCTCGCATTACATACCTCGCTAGTTGTAGTTCACCAAAGCCTGTCTAGGCGAAGGGTGTTTTGTGTGAAGTGTGTTTTTCAGTGTGCTGTCGCTCTGTGTAACAGGAGGCAAGACCTCGCTGCTTACTAGCGAAGCCCTGATCGGAGCCCGTTTTGCTTCATGTGTCGAAGCCCCTAGCGAAGTCTATTAGTGTGCGTTTAGACCTTCGTGTACGAAGCCCAGCACCAGTTGCTGCTGCCAAGTACTTGGTCGAAGTCCTCAGTTGGGTGTCCACTCTTGCGAAGGGTGAAGTGCGAAGCCTGCTCGAAGCACCTTGTGTGCGGAGCCTGCACTGACTTAGCAGAGTAGATTTTCGAGGATTATTAGTAGAGCGAAGTCTTCTTGGCTTCGAACTTTTGCTCCTGCGAAGCCTGTGTTCGGAGCTGTCAAAGCACCTCCGAACCAGACCTCCGAAGGTAGTGTTCGAAGCCTGTTCCGCAGAAGACAGAACTGAAACCGAAGGCTAGTTTTTAGCCCAAAATTTTAAAAGCTCCCATTCACCCCCTCTGGTCGCCGTTTCCGGTCCAACAAAATGTGTGATGATATCGAGTTCGTTGTCACTGGGAAATTTGTTTCCTAACCAAGCGCATGGGGTTCCAAATGGGTGAATGTGTGAGGCAACATTATCAGGTTCTTACTAAGAGTAGAATAATGAAGCTTATCAACATTAAACAAGCAGCTAAGGGGTGCAACTTGAAGCACACTTAATTTGGCCCACTCAGATGATATTGTTACCAATTGCTTCCAAGTCCCAACCAACTCTAAAGCGATGCATGATGGCACAGGCAAACAAATCCACAATTTGTCTCTGAAAGCTGCTTCTTTGATGGAATGTGCTTGCGAGTGTGTGTTTGGAATATCAGATATGAATTGGGAGCGTTGACATTGCATTTCAGTTGTGCAACCATAATTTGGTATCTTGTTTGATAGATCATTTCTTAGTATTAGTTGTTTGATTGCTCATGCATGTGTTCTCCCTGAAAATAGTGTTTATATAGAAGATATCTCTCCATCAAATCCTTATCCTGTTCTAAAAGATGTCAATACTTTGATTCCTCACTCAGTGATGCCACGTGACCATCTAAAATATATAGTTATTACATGGTAAGTGGTTCTGAACTTCAATACCTTGCGCATTCCTCATAGTTAGTCATTTTATTGGGTATGTAAAATCTATAATAATTTCTACATCTTTATTTGATAATTTTTTTCAGGTGCAATTTAGTTGATAAATGTTGGACGGTTCCATTCTGTCCAAGTTATATTTTTCAACCGTTATTACTAGAAGCGCTAAGACTCCCCAATATAAACTATTACTTCACGTTAGGGCAAGTTCTGACCGTATGTGGCATTCACAATCACATTTGAGTTTATTGCATTGTGGCTACTAATATGTTGCTATTTTTCTGTGGAAATTTATTTCGGCAGTAGTTAATTGATGCCAAACCATGATAACTGACTCCTCCAATCATATTTGTGCTGAACATAGGAAGGCTAATTTTGTTCGTGCTTGAACCAGTCATGTGTCTAAAGTTCTGACTTTTAAGAGCTATGAAACTAACTAAGCAACAGGGTATGCAAATCTAATGTGTGAATGGGTATGCTGTTCTACTCGAGCAAAAAGATTTTCTTTGATAAATCCACCTTATATCATTGGCATATGCCTTTTTATCTTTTACATAATTGATAGTTGTAGTGTGTTAATGACATTGCAATGGTTGCTGCTTTGCAGAGTTATGTGGTGTTTTTCACTATGTGATGTTCCAAATGAAGTGCTAGGATCACAAGTATGTCTATCAAATGTAATTACTTAGTAAAAATTGAGTTTTGGAAGCTAGAGAATGTACATTGCAAGAATATGGCTCTCGAAGAAGAACACATAATATGGAGTTGATCTTATGGACTCTCTGAAGTGGTTATGTACTGCACTATGCTATTTCAGCAGAAACCAGAATGTTGTTGTCTCCTTTGTCGAAATAAGAATGTCCTCAACTCTCTTGAAGGTCTGCCTATATTCACATCAGATTAGCTTGCAAGTGACACACATTGATGCTAATTTAATTTGGTAATACGAGTGATTATTTAAATCCAACTTACATCATATCCTTAGAAATAATGTTGTGAAGGGTGTAAAGTTGATATTTTGGTAAAAAAGGTAACTGCCTTGAACTCAAATTGACACTTTAAAACTGAAAAGGGTAGACAGAAATTCAAGATATGTGCTCACTTATAAGATACACTTTGTCAACTATAACTGAAAAAAAATCAAAATCTACGCTCATCTGGTCAGAGAAAAGAAAGACAAAAGGCATTTTAATTTTTTTGTTCCGGGATATGTATTCCATGAGTTAGTACTTAGTATTATTTGCTCGAAAATTTTGTACATCAGTTCTTTAAACTGTGGATGCTTTAGCAAACATACGCCATAGCCTAAATTACAACAAGGAACACCATTTATGTATCAACCACTTGAGTTTCAGAGAGTTAAACAATCACATTACGTGTTCTCTTGCTATGTAGGCAGTTCATGATAATCATGGGGAAGAGATGGATAGTCCATCAAATAGTGTTTCTATTGTAGGATATTTGAGGCCTGCGTTCATAGAAGAAGAATCTCATCTGAAAAGCTTATTTCAGGGTGAGTGCAATAGTAATGGCTATTCGTATGATTGGACATGTACTTGTTGACTCGATCTTTGTTTCTTATTTTAATCATATTCTTTGAATCTGTTTTATTTGTTTTAATGTAAAATAAATCAAATAGACGAATACAAAAGAGAACCTACACCAGCTTCTGCTTCTGGAACCAATGGCCTAATTGGTAATTTGATCAGTTCAAATCAATTCAATAAGTACTTACTTACAATTAGTTTGTCACTGATGATAAGCCAATATTTATATGATGATAAATCGAGATTTGATTTCAATAATGTGGGAAGCTGCACTGATTCAACTATCTACAAGCTAGAGATAATGACAGTTGAGTTGTTCTCCATTTATGGAAAGCAGGTAAGGCCGTCCCTCTTCTGTTCAATGTATTGGATAAATATTGGTTTGGAATACATACAGGATTGGCACAAAGGGAAACTGAATCCTTGTATAAAGGATAAATATGAGATAACTGTCCACTTTTGTTGGTTTGGTTGGCCATCTTCATCATTCTGGTTAATTGTTTCAGTTGATGATTGATCCACAAGATTTTCAAGATGCAGAACCAGACATTCTTGCGACTTCTGCTTCAGAAATTATAAATCTTATAAAAGAAAACAATGACTAGTGCGCTATGGCTCTCAAGTCCCTCTGTCGAAGGAAAAAGGGCCTTATTGTCGAGGTTTGTTTATGTCCATTGATGCCTTCATTCATGTTCTTTACTCCTTAATTCGTCATGTTCTTTACTCCTTAATTCGTCAATTGGATTATTTCTTCTATGGAGTAAGCTACATTTTGCAGTGTGGTATGTTTACAGGAGGCTGGCTTGATAGGCGTCGACAGTCACTACAACAAAACAGGCAACTTCCGTCGGCCAAAGCCGACGGAAGTTAGCCCTTTCCCGACGGAAGAAGCCAACTTCCGTCGGCAAAACGCTATCTTCCGTCGGCTTGACGTGGCCGACGGAAGTTAGCGCCGAACACTGCCACGTCACCAGAGGGGCACTAACTTCCGTCGGCCAGCCTGGCCGACGGAAGTTAGGGTCAGCTAACTTCCGTCGGCTAGGGCCGAAGCCGACGGAAGTTAGCCTTTCTGCCCACGTGGCCGAAACCAGCTAACTTCCGTCGGCTATGGTCAAAGCCGACGGAAGTTACCTGGTATTTTTTTTATTTTTTCTTGGTTCCCCTACTCACACTCACATCCAACCACAATTTCAATCACATTCACAATACACATCCAAAATCACATTTCACATCCAAAATCACATTCAAACTTCACATATATCATCCAAAATCACATCTCACATCCAAAACTTCACACATCACATCCAAAATCACATAACACAACTTAATTCACAATCAAAGTCACAATACACATCCGCATTAACATATACCATCCAAATTCACATACAAAGTCACATAACATATCGAGATTCAATCCAGGTTCATTATACACATCCATACTCACTGATCGCCCACATTTGGGTCGTGGGCGCCGCCGCTGCCTCCCGCTTCGTCCACATTTGACCCGGAGGCTCCATCTTGACCAGGCGTACGGAAACACTGAAGAAATAGACAAAATTAGAAACAAACTCAACTACCCTTCTAAACACTAACTTAAGTATTTAGGAGGTACCTCAGGTGATGTAGGAGATAGTGGTGGTGGCGGGGGAGGTAGTGGTTGGAACATGGACATGTCAAATCCACTGTTTTGCTGGGCTAGTTGCTACACATGTTGTAATGTAATCAGTTAGTTCTAAACCTATTTCTGAATACTTTTGAACTGCAACACTCTAAAGTAAGCTTACTTGGATCATCGCCCGCCACCCACCGGATCATCCTCATGACCCGCACTCTCCAAGTGTTCTTCCTCCTACAAAACAGTATTGAAACAATTAGTAATAGTTTATAACTGGCATAAAAAACAATCTGAAAGTTACCTCCTCATCTAGTTGAAATGCAATAGGCCGACCAATTAATGTCGGATCTATGCATCTCAGGAGCTGCTCTTGACGATGTCTGTTTGAAGAAGAGGAACTACCCTGGAATAGGGTGTCCTCCTGACTCGTCGGTGTACTCGCCGGAGTACTCGCCGATGAACTCCCCAAGCGGAAGAGCTTCCTCGTGACACTCTTCATCTTTTTCGACATCATGTTCAAAATAAGCACAAACAAGCATTTATTAGTAAAGAAGGTTTGTACATATGAAAAAACATGTAATATGAAGTATATTGCATATACATGTATGAAAACAATTACTTGTCAATTATCATCAAAATCAGGATCAATTTGTCCTTTTCTCCCCAAAGCACGCCATGTTACTTTTTTCTTCTTATGTTGGTGTTTCCTTTTCTCGGGAACTGCCACATCATTAGAATCGCCGAGAAAAGAATCTATCGACGATTCTAACTCTACATTAAACGAAGTCGGCAATTCATCATCTTGATAAACCTCATCGACCTCTTCAACCTCCAATTGATAAGCGTCATCACTAGGGGTGTGTAGACGTTCCTGAGGATTCACTTTGTAGACTACCCACCAAGCACTTAGTTTTTCACATGGGTAGGGCATATAATACACCTGCTCGACTTGATGAGCAAGGACAAAATTGTCGCAACTAGATAATCGTTCCGCGTGTTTGACTTCAACCATCCCAAATTGGTTTTCACGAGTACCATGTTTAGGGTCGAACCAATCACAATCGAAGAAGACTACTTTAATCTCCTTATTCCCGGCAAATTTGTACTCGATTATATTTTTGATGATTCCATAATACATAGTTTCGTGTCCTTGTCCATCAACGACCCTTGTAACAACACCAGTATTAGTTGTTGCCGCTAGAGGTCGATATGCTTCAAATATAGTTGAACGGAAGCGGAAACCATTAACATCATAGCGACCGTAACTTTTGGCACTAATACTCCCATAAGAGAGCTGTCGCAAGTCTATATGTACATTGTCAGCGAGCACGCACTGCAAATCATAAGAGATTATAAGATAATTAACCCAGTAGAGTAAAATAATACGTGTCAGAAAAGGTAAGGATTTACATGTTCTCTGAACCAAGTGAGAAAACTAGGCCCGCCATTTACTCCTTCTCGACGCAATTTATCTAATTGCTTCTCCGTTGGTTGACGACTAGACGTCAAGTATTTCGAATCAAACATACTGTTAATGTAACGAATAGGTAAACAAACGGGTATAAAATTTGGAGGTAAAATATAAAACTAAAACGAATCACTTACGCGAAATATTGTTCCATCTCTTCCATATTTGAGTACATGTAGAGCAAGGCATTTGTTCGTTCTTCCTGAGTTACATAATATGTCGTGGAAACACCAACAGTTATGCCCTTCCACCCAAATATTTGGAGATCACTACAAGGATGGTCTTCATCCATATGGTACCGTGTAGCAGGTGTGTTGACATTGTGATGCTCAGCGAAGTATACACTAGTGAAGTATGCTATCTCTTTCAATTTAAATTCTTCTGCGATGCAACCTTCAACTCTGGCCTTATTACCAACCATCGCTCTAAGCTTCTTTAGGGACCTTTCAATATGATACATCCACCTATATTGCACAGGGCCACCTACCTTAGCTTCATATGGCAGATGAACCAGTAAATGTTGCATTGGATTGAAGAACCCTAGAGGGAATATTTTTTCCAGTTTACATAAAAGCACCGGGATCTCTTTCTCTAGCATCTCCATCATATCTTTCTTAATTTCTTTCGCACAAAGTTGCCTATAAAAATGGCTCAGCTCAGCTAACGCCTTCCACACATCATCATTCAGGTACCCACGAAACATTACAGGAAGGAGTCTTTCCATTATTATGTGGTAATCGTGACTTTTCAATCCATTTAATTTCCCTGTCTTCAAGTTCACAACTCTTCTAAATCCCGCGGCGTAACCATCTGGGAATTTCAAATTTTTCAACCACCTCATTACTTGTTTTTTTTCTTTAGGTTTTAAACAAAATGGGGCACGTGGCTTGCCACCACTATTCGTCAACTCAAGGGTTGGTCGATTACAAATCTCAGCTAAATCTCTTCTCGCCTTTACATTATCTTTTGTCCTGTCAGTAAAATCCATACATGTACTTATAATGCTTTCACCAACATTACGTTACTGATGCATAACGTCAATGTTGTGCATCAGAATTAGTGATTTGACGTACGGCAGTTCCCATAAACCACATACGTGGGTCCAATTATGTTCGGTTCCGAATCCTACAAATCCATCCTCATTTTCATTAAGGACCAACTCATTCAGCATATCAGCGATTTCTGTACCATTTAAACGCCTTGGTGGTCCCTTTACAACAATGTTGTCCTTCTTGAAATTGTTCCTCTATAACCTAAATGGGTGATTCATGGGCAAAAAGCATCTATGACAATCAAAGTAACAAATCTTTCCCCCGAAGTTCAGACGGAAACAATCTGTGTCCTTCGCACATATCGGGCATGTCAACCTTCCATGACAACTCCAACCAGAAAAAATACCGTATGCCGGAAAATCGTGGACCGACCACAGATACGCAACTCGAAGATTGAATTTTTGTTTCTGGTCATAGTCATATGCTTCAACTCCTTTCCACAATTGTTTTAACTCTTCAATTAAGGGCTTCAACATCACGTTTAGTCGTGTTCCAGGATGATCTGGACCGGGTATAATGAGACACAGGAACATAAATTCATATTTCATACAAAATGAAGGTGGAAGGTTGTATGGAATAGCAAACACGGGCCAACAAGAGTACGACGATGCCGTTACATTGAAAGGCATGAATCCATCAGTTGCCAACCCGATGCGAACATTCCTTGCATCACTAGCAAAGTCTGCATCAAAATCATCTAAAGCCTTCCATGCCGCACCATCAGATGGGTGCACCATTACTTGATTATTCTCACGTACACCTTCTTTATGCCATCGCATATGTCTAGCGGTTTTCTTTGATAGAAACAATCGTTTCACCCGAGGTGTAAGAGGCATGTAACGAAGTTGCTTATGAGCAACCTCTGTCGTCACCTTCTCTCCGTCTTCATTTATGACCTCTACGAATCTCGGTTTACCACATTTTAAGCATTTCACCTCATTACTATGTTCTTTCCAGAACAGCATACAATTATCTCGGCACACATCAATCTTCTCATACTCCATACCGAGAGCAGAAAGCATTTTCTTTGACTGATACATGTCTTTCGGCACCTTATGGTTCTTAGGAAGGATATCGCTGATCAGATTCAAGAGCTCCTTATAACAATTGTTTGAAAATGCAAACTTTGACTTAATAGCCATAATACGAGTCACGAAAGCGAGAACGCTTACGGTGGTGTGCTCATGCAATGGCTCTTCTGAAGCTCGAAGGATGTCGAAAAACTTTTGAACCTCCGGTGTTGGAGGATCCTCGGGGTTTGATTCAAACTCCGGTCGTATAGCATCAACCATCTCATCCATCCTATCGTCAGCAACGCTATCATCTTCTTCTTCCACTACTAATACCGTTTTTTCAAGGCCTGTCTCGCCGTGAAAAGACCAAACTTCATAACCTGGCACGAAACCATATTTGCAAATATGCAATGACAACGTCCTCTTGTCTTGCCAACGAGAATTTCTGCACTTCATGCATGGGCACCTCGCGCCAGTGTTTGTTGTCAAAGCGAATGCACGATCAACAAATTTCTCAGCGTTGATTACCCACTCCCTCGTGTGAGCTCCACTTTTCATCCAACCACTATACATCCACCGTCGGTCGTCCTCAGCCATTCTATATGCAAAACATTCATTCAATCAAAGGGCTCGCAACAAACACACACCCTGGCCACCCCCCGCCTCCGCCTCCGAACAACGGAGGGGAAGTAGAGGCGGCCGGGCGGCCGACGACGCAAGGGGAAGCAGAGCCCACCGGCGACGCGATTCACCATGGCGTCCGGCGGTGACCGCCTGGACGCCTAGTCGACGCAGGCGATGCCGTGACAACCATGGTCTATAGGAAAAGATAGGTCCTAAACCCACCCAAGAGTGACCGACAAAACGTGGTATTTATGACGAGCCATGAGTCCGAATGAAATTTCAGCAGCATAACCCCGCTGTTCTCCAATTGCACGCCTGATAGTGGTGCAATGGAGAACAACAAGGTTATGTTACTGAAATCTCATTCGGACTCATGACTCATCATAAAACCACGCTCTGTCGCCCACTCTGAGGCTGTCCAAAAAGGGACAATTCCGGACCTGCACATCTCACACGCATGACACGTGTGAGACATGTTGGTCCGAAACGGGTGACGCATAGGTTTCGTTACACTATCTACGTTGTTGTCAAATAAAAAATTGCATACGAAAAGAAATATATATAATAAAGTATATATATGTAATACTAATCACCCAATGAAATCATTAAAACTATATGCATATATATGTAAAATAATATAATTAGAATCATATATACATAATATCACAACATATATTGCATATGAAAATAAAACATCGCATATATATGAAACATATTTAAAAGCGTGAAACATACGTAAAATCACATATCTTCTAACCTTAACAACTATATGTATGTGACACATATCTTCTAACCTTAACAATTTATGTGACACACAATTCACAAATAAAAAGTGAAAAAATAACATATATTGCATTAACAATTTATCTTCTAATAACACATTAACAATTTATGTGACACATAATTCACAAATATAATAAAAAGTAAAAAAAAAGCCGAAAACATTACTTCGTTGGACGACGAGATAGGCGGCGACGACGGGCGGCGGCGGCGACGACGGGCGGCGGCGGCGACGACTTGGGGGCGGCGGCCGGACGGTCGGGAGGCCGGGTGCGCGGCGGCGGGCGGGCGGCGGCGGCCGCGGGAGGCGGCGGGCCGGCGGGCGGGCGGTGGCGGGCGGGCGCGGGAGGAGGCGGCGCCCGCGGGAGGCGGCGGGCGGCGTGCGGTGGGCGGGCGGCCGGCGGCGGGCGGGCGGCGGCGGCCGCGGGAGGGGAGGGCGGGCGGGCGGCAGCGGGCGGGCGCGGGAGGAGGCGGCGCCCGCGGGAGGAGGCGGCGGGCGGCGGGCGGGCGGCGGCGGGCGGGCGGCGGCGGCGGCGGCCGGCGGCGGCGGGCGGGCGGCGGCGGCGCAGGCTGGGCGCGGGAGGAGGCGCGGCGGGGCTACTGTGCGCGCGTACAGGGAGTTAGGGCTCTCTGTACGCGCGCGGGGTTGGGGATAAATTCCCTAACTTCCGTCGGCCAGCATTGAAGCCGACGGAAGTTAGGGGGATCCGAGCGGCCACGGAAAATTCCCCACTAACTTCCGTCGGCCCCTGTCAGAAGCCGACGGAAGTTAAATTAACTTCCGTCGGCCTATTTAACTTCCGTCGGCTTGCCCAAAAGCCGACGGAAGTTAAAAAGGCCGACGAAAAGTTCTAGTTTTCTTGTAGTGAGTCTTGGTATCGATGTAAGAGCTTAATTTTTCCGGTTTGGAAGCTCGGACAGTTAGATTCTAAACCAATTGGTGTATTGTTTTACTTCTAAAGTTTTACATGGTATGTAACTTAAAATGTAGGATGGAACATGGAGTACTAATTATTTGTGGAAGATTTCTCTAAAAATGCTCTCTATGGAGAAAAAGAGTCAACAAAATCCTGGAAACACTCAAGTGACTCTAAACCAAAATCCCCCTGGCCTAGGTATCCTATGAAGTAAATCCAGTATTAGACATTCAATGTGTTGTTCCATGAGGCTGATTTTGAAATGTTGAAGACTTGGAGTAACAATTACATATTTGATGGTACCATCTTTTGTTCACCTTTTGTTTTTATATTTATGGATAATGAAAATTATGTTGCATTTAATGTTGATAGTACATCATTAATTATTTACTCTCATCTATGCTTGTTGCAGTGTCAACATTGGTCCAAATGAGCAATTCTTGAAGTCCGACCAATCGCCTCAGCTCACTGTCTGTTGGGCACTCAATGCAGGTGTTCGTCAATGGGAAGTCATATGATATTAACATCTCTTCGTATCTACATTTCATATTAGATCAAGTCTAGACCAAATATTCCAGTGACTATTTATGATTGTATTAACCTCTCTGTTGTTAAAATGTCATTTATCCTTATAAGGAATGAACCAATTTGAGTTGAGAAATGTATTCTAAAATGATTTTGATATTGCTGCTGATGAATTTACTAATATAAATATATAGATGATACATACAAATTTAATTTACTAAGCAAATACAAATTCAATTTACTAAGCGAACGTGACTAATTGATGGGGCGCCCGAAGGGGCGCCTCCTGCCCTAGTTTTATAAATTCTGACCGGTCCCATCAAAGTTCAAAGCGCTGTTTTACTTCAAAAAATATATTCAAAGCGCTGGCCCAACCGCCTCCTTCTCTCTTCTGAATCCTACAATTTTTAAAAAAGAATTTAATCACGTATCTACCCTTTAGATAGAAATCGAAGATTTATTTTTCACATCTCAATAACACATGGAATTAACTTTAGTCAATGCTCACAAAAAAATAAATCTTCAATTTTATATAATCAATTTTGATTTTTTAAAAAATATATTTTTCTACTCCTCGCTCTCATCACATCTCCAACTATGTGCCGCTCTCTTCATGAGCCACTCTTCAAATACCACTTTCTTCATCGCAATTAGTTTTTTGCCGCCCTTTAATATAGACAAACTTATTTTTTTGTCACTTTACAATCTAAACATATCAACTCATCAACCACATCATCGCCACGTCACCCATTTTGCCACATCACATTCTTCTTCTTCCTCCTCTCTCCTTAACTCCGGCAACTGCAGGGGCGCGGCAGGGGCTGTGGGGTGCTGCGGGGATGGCTGCGAGGGGGGCACAAGCGCTTCGGGGGCAACGGGAGGGGGTATGGGGGCGACAGTACAAGGGCTTCAAGGCTGCGAAGGGGGGCGGCGAGGGCTTCACGGGTTGTGGGGGGCTGACGAGGGGGTTTTGGGAGGCTGAGGATGTGCGGGACCGACACACGACGACCGGCGGGGGCGGCTATGGTGGCTAACCGGAGTTGGGAGAGAGAAGAAAGAGAAAGAAGTTGATATGGTAAAAAAGGTGACGTGGCAATGATGTGGCTGATGAGTTGATATGTTTAGATTGTAAAGTAGCAAAAATGAGTTTGTCTATGTTAAAAGATGACAAAAAATTAATTATGGTAAAAAGAATGACATTTAAAAAAGAGGAATTTGATCATATACCCACCCTTTAGATAGAAATTAAGAATTTACTCACTACATCTCAATGACATTTGGGACTTATATCTTAACTATATTAAAGCGGGGACTTACTCGTCCGTCCGCTTGCTCCGTACTGACTACCCACTTCCCACAAAAAACCATTCAAAATTTATACCCTATAAAAACCGGTGCCCAACCGCCGGCCGAGCGCTGCAACCGTCCTGCGACTGCGTGCGAGTGCGCCCCCGCAACGCGCGCGCATGCGCGCAGCAACTTCTTTGCTGCGTGAGAAAAAAAAAGACGAAAAAGAAAAAAGAAGAAAAAGAAAAAAGAAAAAAGAATAAAAAATAAAAATAAAAAATAAGAAAAAGAAAACTGTATTTATATTTCAGTATTTTAATTTATGTATTTTGCGGGAAGTAAAAACCCTTAGATTTCTGGAAAAATCATGTAGAAACATGAATTTTGCGCAAAAACTCTATTATAAAATAAGATTCTGTTGCAAAGCACAGGCCTCTGACTAGTAAATTAATAACATGTGAGTCAGAAGAAAAATTTATAATTTTCATCTAAATAGAAAGTATACGATAGATTTTTCTTTAAAAAATGACTCACGAATAGTGATAAATAGTCCCCGTCCTCCCGGTAGTAACTCTTCAGTCTTCACGGGGCAATCCTCTCCCTCGCATCGCCGCCGCCTCCTCCTCCCGATCTGGCCGCCGCCGCACGCATTTGCGTGTTCGCGAAGCCCTAGTGCCCTCTTCCGTGCCGCCGCCGCGCATGGAGCCCGCTCCCTCGCTCGCCGCGGAGCTCTGGCGGCCGCACCGCCGACACCACCACCTCGCCGTCGCCCCCCTCGAGGCCTCCTCCGTCGTCACGGAGCAGAGCAACGGGAGCCACGGCGGAGGCGGTCGCAGTCTGCCACGGCGCGACGGGGCGTACGAGGACGACTCGTCGAAAATCGTCTCCACCTCTGGCGGCGGTGACCAGGCCTCGGTAAGGCTGCGTGGTTGTGCCGCACCGCATTGAGCGTGATCTGTGTGGGGTTGGTGAGGATTGAGGGTTGCGTTGGCCTGGGGGAATTGGAAATTGTGGTTTGATGGTTGCGTCACTGTGATCTGCTCGTCCATGTGGTCGGATTCACATCTGTTACTGCACGGAAGTAGCGCGTGCAGTTAGCTTGAGCAGTGCAACGGTGCAAACTGATTGTCCAAATCAAAATCTCCCAAAACGCAAGTCCATGCCCAATATGGATCAGTAATTTTGAAATGCTGAATTCAGAATAAGTTGGAGGTCAATGCTTTGTAGGGTGGGATGACTCAGGTGAAGCAACAAGGGTCAAGGGATGCTCAGAATTTGTAGTACCAGAAATGCTGGCAATGCACTTCATTTGTTTCAAATGAAAGTATAGTGTTAGCGCAGGATGTTGCTAACTTTATGAAGCTATAATTCTGCAGACAAATCACCTTATATAATAGTTGTAGAAATCCTTGTTGGTGCTTGAGCCATTACATAATCTGAACTGCTATAGTTCCAGCATTGTCATGATGTCATCTGAGATGTGAGGTTTGCTGGATTTTTTCACTGTTTCTTGGGTTAGTCACATAGCACCATCATGATTTCAGGAGTATTAGTATATTATGTTGGTCAGCTGGTGCAGCTTTTGGTCATTCAAAAACTTGTAGTTGACCCACAAATAAATGATGCCTAATCTAAAAAATCTCAAATTTTCTGCATGCTTACGTGTGACGTGTTTACTACTAGTTTTTTATTTGTGGGTGTAAGACCATACCCCTGTCAATTTTCCAATTATTACTGTGGTGCTGTATGAATAAACCGTTTCTTATTTATGATTGAATTTGATTTGCATTTTGATATGCAGAGTAAAATAACAGGTGTTCCAGTGTGGATGATCTATGTGGATACTTGTGTTTATGGACTGTCTGCATGTATGTTCAAAACAACTGAAAGTCGTTACTCAACTTTTCAGGTTGCTCAAGAAGCAAAACGTTTGAAGTCCATGAAATCTACCGATAATAATGATAATTTAAGGACAGAAGCTGAAATCAATTTAGGCAATAGCAGTAAGGCTGCTAATAAAAATGATACACCACCAGAACCACCAAGACAAGACTACATCCATGTGAGGGCAAGAAGAGGTCAAGCAACTGACAACCATAGCCTTGCAGAGCGGGTAAGCTCTTAGTCTCTTACACAGTGTTTTCCCTGAATTTTTGGATTTTATTTTTTAACTATACTAGTTCTAAACTTCTAATATCCTCTCTCACAAGACTATAAGTCTATAACAGATTGACTAACTCCTCACAGAAAAAGAAAATGTAATGCTCAAAGCCTCAAATATTGATGAAGGTGGATTGCGGGTAGTAACTTGGTAATCTTATATTCTTATCAGCTTAATATATGTTTATTGACAGGCACGGCGAGAGAAGATAAGCGAACGGATGAAAATTCTCCAAGATCTTGTCCCTGGATGCAACAAGGTATACTGCAATATTTTTAAGTTTTCATGTTGTTATACTTGGAAGTTTCAGTGGCCCCTCTCAAAATTCTGTTCTGAGTAAATGATTCTGTTTAAAAATATTTTTTTTTGACTCCTCAGGTTATTGGGAAAGCATCAGCCCTTGATGAAATAATAAATTATATCCAGTCTTTACAGAGTCAAGTTGAGGTATTCCATTTTTTCACAATCATGCTTTGCTTGAAATTGTCATCCCATTTATGTTCAACAACCTAAATTAATTGTTTTCTGCAGTTCTTGTCCATGAAGCTTGAAGCAATTAATACTCATATGAATAATGAGAGTGCAGCTTTTCCATCTAAGGATGTAAGTTTAATTTTAAACAGTTATTTTATTGTGCTTACAAGATTCTTGATTATCACCTAAATTTCTGTTCTTAACATTTCAAATTGATCCGGTCAAGTTGATTTACATTGTTTTCAACTCATTAGACAATCCATCTGAACAATTAGAATTTTATTGGTCATTTGTTCCTAAATGCACACTCAAAGTTTCTTCCAACTGAAACATAAGGAAGCAATACTGTTTTTTGCAGCCAAATGATTTGAAAAGTACATTATTACTATTTTCTAGTTTCTACTTTTGTTTCAGCTATAAACGTGCTTAGACAACTAAACAATAATCTTATTTTGTGGATATTCTTAAACATCTCACTAAGTTTGTGGATATCTACTAAAAGTGACGATAATATCTCCACATGGACATTATGATGAGTCACCTTCCTGTCTAGGCCACAAATATTGTATAATTTTATTTCAATTTAAAAGATTAGCACATTGTTTAAGAATTTAAGTTGCAAGTTTGCTCCTTTGTTTTTCTGTTTACATGTATGGCTGTCTTCTTTTTTCCTGAAATGCACTTGCAGATGTGTATGTCATAGAAGGTTCAAAAAGATTAATTATTGCTTGTGGTCTTGCAGTTCGGTGCTCAGCCGTATAATACAGCCCATGATTTGACATTCAATCCACATTCCACAAGCACC
This sequence comes from Zizania palustris, assembly GCA_019279435.1. Lineage (NCBI taxonomy): Eukaryota > Viridiplantae > Streptophyta > Magnoliopsida > Poales > Poaceae > Zizania > Zizania palustris. Next base: position 82,631,228 of record JAAALK010000079.1, read on the forward strand.
AAGGGAATATGCCCAGGACTCGACGCCAGAGTGGCTTCACATGCAGATTGGCAATGCTTATGAAAGAGTGACATGAATAAAACAAGCAATGCCATAAAACAAAATTCCTTGTAGTAGCCAATAAAGAGTGCTAGGATCGATTGAGTATGTGGTCCTAGGATTTTTTTTAACAAAATGTGTAGGTCTGTATTTTCGCATTATCATGTTACCATAGTCCATTACCAACGTATTTTCTGTTCCTAATTTGGTTCATGATGCCATAGCTACATTCATCTTAACCTGTGAAGGTTAAGATGCCGTGCTTGCATCCCATGGTATCTGTATCTCAGATTGGAAGGAAGAAGAGGATGAAAGAAAAACACTTCTGTATGGATATGATGATGCATAGGAGACATTATAAGACTGTTCTGCGGCTTTCTTGGAGGTACATCTTGTTGCTTTGCCAGGATTGGCTTGTCGATTTTTAAGAATATTTCCTATATGCTTGTGCTGCTTTATTTTGGGAATTGCATACGAACATTCGACAGGATGACACCTAACTACCAAAGTTTATGTCAGGTCATAAGAAAGATCAAAGTCTTCCCTGAATTGAAACGGACGATTGCAAAGTCGTCCCCTTCTATTCCCTATATTGGTGACTTGTTTTGACTTATTTGGAAGGGTTAATTGCATCTACATTACTTTTGAAACTGAACGATTTCGATGTTTGCTTCCATGCCATTATTATTATTTACGCTATTTTGTATGCCCACAACATCTATGGTCCCACCTGCAGGCTCCCAAAATTACATATTGCCCATATTATCCTCAATACTTTCTTCTCCTCTTTTTCTTTCTCGGCGGTGGACAACAGCGGTGTCGGAGGCCAACCACGGTAGTGATGGAGCTAGGCGGAGGCTATCCCGCGGAAGCCATCCCATGGCAGCGGCCCGCTGGCCCGCGCCCCTTTCCTCGCGGCCTCATGTCGTCGCCCTGTGGTCTTACGCCACCACTGAACCATGATCTCGCGTCGGCTAGTTCCCCGCCTACCTTGCGCCCCGTCGCCCCATCGGATCACGGCCTCGTGTCAGTCGCTTCGTTGCCTGCCCCACGCCCCCGCCCCGTGGCCTCACGTCCTCACCGCCCTATGGCCTCACGCCGACCACGCCCTCGCCAAACCGTCGATCGCTTCTCCGTAGGCCCAACACCCACGCCGACCACGTCGCTTGCAGCCTCGCGTCGGCCACACCCTCGCTAGACCACGCCACCCGCAGCTTTGCATCGGTCGCGCCCTTGTCGGACCGCTGACTTCTTCCCCGCAGCCGCGCACCCTCATCAGACCACGCCACCCGCAACATCGCTTTGGCCACGCCCTGCCGGACCACACTTCTCGTGCCTGCCATCGGCCGCTGGTCACTGACGATTCTCCCTGCTCAGCTCCGGAGGAAGAAGAGGGGCAGTATGATCAATACAGGAAAAACAATGCTACAGGTGAGTCCGTATGCGTCAGATGTGTACAAAATAGCATGAAAGCGAGTATTTGAAAATAGTAATAACATGAAGACAAATAACAAAATAGTAATGATATTTCATTCGATTTCAGAAATAACGGTGGCATGAATACAATTAACCCTAATTGAAATGAGCATCTATGTATGTTTTTTCTTATATATATGGGAACCGAGGAAGAGCCAACCATGACAAATCCAATGCCTGACTTCTCCCGTAGGAACGATGCTTGAAAAAAAGCTAAGAGGCTCAGAGTGGCGTGACTTGGCTCGTAGCTGAAATGAGCCGGGACCGAGTTTTGTATTTTGGCTTGGTACCAAACCGAGCTTGAGCCAGCTGCTCGTTGGCTCGTTAATATGACTCATGTTTCATATTTTAAGCCATTTTATTTGGGTGTGAATACGTGATACTCCCTCTAGTTTCCTAAAGGAAATCGTTTTAGACTTATATCAAAAGTTACCTAAAAGAAATCGTTTTATATTTTATTGTGCATTTTGGACGTTTATACCCCCGAAGTAGTACTACTTTCTTCTCATTTTCCATGCTATCTTTACTAATGCATTGTATTTAATATGAGCAAACAAGGAAAATATACACAAATTAATCATTCCTTGGTATCTTAAATCATGTCCAAAACGACATCCTTTTTAAAACCGGAGGGAGTACCTAGTATTTGTTGTGCTCTACAACTATTCTAAATTTGAATATATTTGAAAAAACAATTTAACAAAAAATATATAAATCACCTAGCATTTATAGATTTTTTTCAAAATTGTCAAAATTCAAATTTGAATTTGAAGTAAACCAGCCAATTTTCCCATATTGGTCGATGGTGGATTTGGTTTGGATAACCTTGATTTGCTATGGATCTAACTCTAACTTCTCTAGCTTCATGTTTGAGCTTGTAGTTTATAATTAAAAAATCTTGAAGTTGAAACTTTGTTCAATTCTGTTCAGCTGATGATTAAGATGACTTAATTAAATATTCAGATTTATTCCCAGCGCCAACTCAGAATATTTGAGTTAGGATCCAATTCCCTAACTCAAAATTAAAGTTAGAGTTAAAATCATGCCAAATAGGGTCTTCATAAATAGTCAAAAATTAAAACGGTGCATTGAATTCTGTGAAAGGATCAAGGAAAATATTCACACTGTAAAAAGTTCGCACAGAGTGAGCTCCGGCGAGGCGGCGAGACCGCCGCTGGTCAGTGGTCAGCGGCTGTCTAAGGAGGAAGAAGAGCTTTTACTGGATTTTCTAATTCAGGCGACTTCATCAACAATGGTCATTCCCAAGTAAACTAGGTTAGCCATTATAGATCTCGCTCTGTCTTCTTATGGCTGGCTGTGGTACTCATTTTTGGCTGTTGGAGCTTGCGCACGATTCTGCTCTTGCTGACTTAGTAGCCAATTGGAACTTCGCCGATGGTTGGGTTTTTCAACAACTGTTGTTCTCGCGTTTTGGATCGTCGGTTCATCACCCGGCCTCTTCGGCGGAGAGATCTTTCCTTCTTCTTGTTGTGTTTCGTCGCTTTACCTTTAGGCTTTCCGAAGCTTCTGTCAGCCTGGCACTGCATGCGTGCCTTGGAGGGACCCCAACAGGTTTTCACGTTCATTTTGTTAAGGAAAGGCATTTTAGGGTTTCTGTAGCTTCAAAAGATGTCGGCTTGCTTATCAGTCTTCGCAAGCGCTTCATCACACCGTAGTTTGAGGTCCTCTTCCATCTTTGGCATGATGGAGGTGCGGATTGGCGTCTAGAGAGTGTAAGATGGGATCGTGAAGAAGCTGCTAGTTGGTCAGTGTGACGCCCCGATTTACCAAATCGGAACATTATTGAATTTTCATAGAAAAACAATAATAACAAGAGGTTCATCATGCGACAACGTACATACGGGCATTCATTCGTGGTTCGCAGACCACATTATTACACAAGTGTAAAATTAAAAGAAACTATAAAAACCATACGGCATGACGAACGTCTTCTTCAGGATCTTCTTCTTGACTGAGTCGCTACTCCAGACCATCTTCCTCATGGTAGGCAGCCTCTGAATTGTGTGTCCAACGAGTATGAGTACAAAAAGTATTCAACAAGCCACCGAGAATGCAATAATAATGCAGGATAATAACAAAGGAATGATAATAGCTAAAAATATGAAAAAGTACATTTTTCAGTTAAAGCATTTAGTGTAGTCAAGTTTAATCTTGCGGAATATTAAACATGAACAACATAATACCATCTAACTCGAGGAGTACGTTTTCCCTCCTCTCTCAATAGTCCTTACATGCCAAGTCATTATGCACATTCATCAAAAGTAAACTAACTGTGGGATGTCACGCCACCCACCTTTAACCGTGGGCTCAACTTTTTGAAAAGATTTAAGACTCTGATCAGAGGTGTACCACTGTACCCACAAGGCATGCACTCATCCCAAACACCACAGTGTAACGAGATGACCCATACCACGGGAACTCGTGCCAAAACCTCAGCATGAAATGCTCCAAGCGACAATCACCCGCTCTAGGTTTCGCCAGCGCGCCGGGCCGCATCCCGGCTAATATCGCACCCCCTTTTGCGCCACGTCGGTACAAGCCACCCGCAGGTGCTGCTTGACCCATCTCCAAGTGGTGCCTCGGATTGGAACACTCCATACATTAGTTAGGACTTACCCACTAGACTTGTGGTTAGTACGGAAATGTATTGTAACGGATCCCGCTGGCCGGTCCTTATAGTGCCCCGGGTGCTACCGACCAATGCCCTAGCTTGCACCCGGAACCCACCATGCATACACTTAACCATAACTCTATCACCAACATAATTCCAGAGATGAGAATAACGGGGATCATATAGTAGATTCCAAATCGCTACGACTCATTTTTAACCTATAGCAATTGTGTCGATACATCAGACACTATCTACTAATACTAATAATATGGTGACAAGGAGTTTAGGCTAGATAGCATGGCTTGGGTTGCACATCAAAGTCGGGGATCTAAATAAATATAATGTAAGGCTTTCATTTGACTAATGCATGTATAACCTATGTGTTTTAGCGATAGTTTAACAAAACTGGGTTCAATATGCTCAAAAGATTGGTTTGATGACTTGCCTTGTTCCGCGAAAGAAGAGGGAGGAACTTCCGGGAAGTATTCCGGCTCCTCGACGGCATCGTAGTCTTCTCGATATGAATAATAAACATAACATTCAATAAAACAACCCAAAATCACCCAATAAGCATACATATTTTTGATTGGATTAAATTAGGGGAAATCAAGTTGTTAATCTTCTGAAATCATTATCTAAATTTTTTAAGGTCAATTTTTATGGAGTTAGGAATTTTCTAAAAAGAATTAAGAATGTATTCTAATGTATTTTAAACTCCTACTTAATTAATAATGAAAAGTTCAGAATAAACCTATGGTTTTTATTACACCAATATGAAGAGGATAAAAGGTAAATTTTATAAAATGAATTATGAATATATCCTAAAGTACATTTGAATACTTTATTAAATAAACATAAACCTACTGTTTTTATTGCATTAACATGTATAGAATAAAATTATGAATTTTCTGGAATTGAAATGGTTAATTTTGGAGTTAAAATGAGCAAGATATGAATTTTAGAAGTTTAAAACTATTTCTGGAATTTAAATTAAATCCAAAACAGTCGCCGGTCCACAGTGAGCCAAACCCACTGTGAACCCGCGCACTGTGCGCGTGAGCCGGATCACGGATCACCGTTGGATCGCGATCGGTCGGCTGCGGGCGGGGCGGGAGCGTTAAGTTAACGTGGACGGCTGAGATTAAAACGCTGAAACGGTACGCGATGGATGGCCCAGATTAAACGCGAATTTTAAATACTAACAGACGATCCAGATTAAAACATACCCCTTCGCTGCAATCCGACGGGCCAGATTAAACCGACTATGCAGTATAACCTACACCATCCGATCGCGATCGCACGGTCGCGATCGAATCCGACACGGCACGGGTACTCTACCCATGCCGGTCGTCTTCTCCAGCGATGGCGAGCGGGCCAAAGGCCACGACGAGCGACGGTGGTACAATCTACGCCTAGAAATGGAAAGAGGGCAACTAGGGGAGCACGAGGGTACCGTCGCGGTGGTCCGAGTTCGACGTGGTGCAGCCGGCGACGAGTGTAGACGGTGGAGGTGTTCGGGTCCCTCGTCGGCGAGGCGGTTCCGGCGGTCTTCGTCATCGAAGGAGTGGTGTCCGGGGTCGGGGAGGCGTCGGTGGTCATAGCGGTGCGGTCGCCGAGGAAGGAGGAGGGTTCCGGCGATGGCGAGTGGCGGCTGGAGAGCGGGCGGTGGTGTTGTGTTAAAACTTGGAGAACGGGCGTTCTGTTCGTTCTTAGTGCGAAATAGCATGGGGTCAAACACGGTGGAGGCGTAGGGTTTAAATAGAGGCGTCAGCGGGGTCAGAGGGGGGACACATGCATGGAAATCCAAGGGGAGGCCTTCAATGGCGCCGGTGGGTCTCAATGAGAAACCATGTTGAAGAACATGGTTTTGATACTCCAGATGTGATGAGTGATTGTCAACATAAGTCAAAGAAGGAGATATAAAGACCTACCGTGTCTGAGGCGTGTGTGACTCAGATACACGGGCAGCGAGCGATAGCCGGGCAGAGGAGCCGCGGAGTCGGGCTAGCCCAATCCGGGTACATGGGCTAGGAGCGACAGATGATCCACCGGTCTGTTGACTGGGTTTGACTCAGGTACACGGGCGGCGAGCGATTGCCGGGCTGAGGAAGCTGTGGGGTCGGGTCGGCCCAATCCGGGTACCCGGTGCGAAGACGGTGGACGCTTTGTCAGTTTCGGCGCAAAACTGACAACCTATGTGTTGGGGGAGATAATCCCGATGACAATAGGGGAGCGTGAAAGCCTGTACGGTCCCGAAGGAAGGCTATAGCTGGAAGACCTGAAGCCTTACGCCGGAGGTGCCTGGACCTCTGAACGAGGAAGCCGGAGGCCTTCGGAGGCTCCGAGACGTGCCGGAGGGGCCTTCGGGGGAAGAGTAACCAGGCGGATGCCGGAGGCCACCCTTCGGGTGGAGCTGAGGTTCCAAAGGGAGGCCGTACACCGAGTAGACCTAGTCAAGACTGTAGGGGGACAAGATCGTGATCGCCTGCGCCGTGTCGGGTGGACTTTGCAGCGCCCGACATGGCCGATACGCTGTCAGGATCGCACCTTCACTGTCTGTACTATGTAACATCTACTTTGTCTGTACCGCTGACCGATGTCAGACCGAGTAGCAGTGGGGGGTTAGGGGAACCAGGCCCTTTAGAGCGGTCATCCTATAAATACCCCCCAGCTGTAGTTGTAATGGACACACGATTCAAGAATACAGAGCACACTGCATTCCATTACTCCCAAAACCTGCTGGTTCAATCCGTCGTCCCAACAGTTGGCGCCGTCCGTGGGGATCCTAGTTCGAGAAGCTAGCGTCCTCTACATCCAGTCACCAAAACATGTCGGGTCAGAAGGGCGTGAGCACTATTCCTTTGCGATGGTCAGCCCGCACCGCCGGAGTCGAGCCCACCCCAGTCGCCATTCCCGACCAACCGGTCATCGCGTCCATCGAGGCGCCTGCCATGGAACCAACCCAGGCCCTGGAGGGGACGCCGGAGGTTCAGGGCCCCGTTGGCATCCCGGAGCCACCTTTCGTCAATCCCGCGGGGCTCCAGGAGGGGTCGTCGGGGGTGCACCCTCTGAGCGGGCCCCTGGTGGTGGCCCTTCGGACCGACTACGTCCGTTCGCAAGACCCTGAAACCGCCTCTGGAGGAAGCGGGAGTCAGGCCGATGCTCTAGCCACCGAGAACGCCCAGCTGAAGGCGGAACTGGCCCAATGGCGCCAGGAGGCGTCGCTCCGCCCTCCTGAGCCCTCCCGCGCTACAAGGGCCGCGGCCGTAGCCCTAAGCGACGATGAAGATCAAGTGGAGGAAGAAAACGCGTCGTACGATGAGGAGTCTCCCCTACACCCCGACCTCCATAGGGTGTGCTTCGGCTCGAAGTTTCGCGCTGCAAAGCTCCCCAAGTACTCCGGAGACTCTGACCCCGGAGAGTTCTCCCGCTCGTACGCTCTAGCAATAGAAGCGTCCGGGGGGAGCCGGGACACCATGGCTAAATGCTTTCCTCTGGCGCTCGAGGGTATTGCCCTCCGGTGGTTCTGGTCGCTCCGGCCTGGGACCATCCGTTCGTGGGATCAGCTGAGGAAGAGATTCCGTCAACAACTTTCAAGGAACCTTCGTGGCCCCTATGTCCACCGGGAGTCTCTTCCAGGTGAAGCAGCAGCCCGGGGAGACTTTGCGGCAATATTCCCAGTGCTTCGCGCACACCAAATCTCAGATCAAGGGGCTTTCGGCTTCCTCGGAGCTAGGGCTTTCGCGCACACCAAAGCACCAGCACACGCCCGGCGAAGGCCGCTTCACCGGAGCTAGGGCTCCGCCACGGGTGCCCTCCGGAGGGGCCACACTTTACTGCAGCGTCCACGGTGAAAACCGGAGCCACGACACTGACTCCTGCCGGACCATCCTCACCCTCCGGAACGACTACCTCAAGCGAAACGCCAGTCGCGGTTTCTTCGACAAAGGAGTCCCGGTACCTCGCTCAGAAGCGGTCCAGGTGGTCGAGCGCCGCGATGAGCCCGAAGTCCTGGGCCTAGCCCCGGAGTTTGGCAGGGCCCAGGTTCCCAAAATCGAGGATGCTCCAGATCGGGGGAAACGGGTGGTCCTCCCCATATCCGGAGGAGGGGGCCTGGGAGCCTTGTCCAAGCGCCAGCGGCGAGACTACGTTCGGGAGGTCGGGCATATCGGCACATCCAGCCCTTCCGTGCTCCCCGAGTGGTCCCATGTTCCCATATCCTTCACCACCGAAGATGTTGTCGGCGTCAAGTTCCCGCATGCCGACCCCCTCGTCATCTCTGTAGATATCGCCGGAGTCGAGGTGCGTCGCATCCTGGTCGATGGAGGAAGTTCTGCTGACATCATCTTCGTGCAGGCCTTCGACCAGCTGTGTCTCTCTCGGAAGCACTTGCTGCCAGCTTCTTGTCCACTCCAGGGCTTCACGGGCCCCCGCTCGACGCCCTGGGCCAGATCATGCTGGAAGTGACCTTCGGTGACTCCCCCCTCCGATGCTGCGAGGAAATCCTCTTCGACGTGGTCGACGCCCCGTACGCCTACAACGCCATCTTCGGGAGGGGGATGCTCAACCGCTCCGGAGCCATCACTCATCACAACTACTTGTGCCTCAAGATGCCGACTCCAGGAGGGGTGCTATCGGTCCTAGGCGACTAGGCTGCCGCCCGACGGGTCGAGTACGGCCACTCGGCGCCGCTGGAGCCACGCTAGATTCACAGTGTCCGCGAAGGCTTGGAAGGCGTCAACCTCCCCAGCGCTGGAGACTCTGTGCCGAAGGAGCGCTTGGTCAAGCCTCTCCCGGAGGGGGAGATCATCACGAAGATTTTGATCCAAGATGGGAAGGAGTGCCCAATCCGGCTTGGAGGGGGCCTAGAGCCGGAAGTGTTAGAACAGCTTGAAGGAATCATTCGCAACAACCTCGACATCTTCGCGTGGTCCGACAAAGATATCCCAGGCATTGACCACTCAATCATTGAGCATTCACTGGCGGTTTACCCAAAGGCTCGGCCGGTGCGCCAGGGGCTCCGAAAACTCTCCATCAAGCGGGCCGAGCTTGCCAAGGCCGAGACTGAGAAGCTGCTTCGAGTAGGGGTCATTCAAGAAGTGAGTCACACTGAGTGGTTGTCTAATCCAGTGTTTGTCCAGAAGAAAACATCTGGCAAGTGGCGTATGTGTATCGACTTCACCTCTCTGAATAAAGCTTGCCTCCGTGACCCCTACCCCATGCCTCGCATTGATCAGCTAGTCGATTCCACTACCGGTGCTGAGCTCCTTAGTTTCCTCAATGCTTATTCGGGATACCACCAGATTTGGATGAAGCCTGAAGATCAAGTCAAGACAAGCTTCGTTACCCCCTCAGGAGTATTTTGCTATGTTCGAATGCCTTTCGGCCTCCGCAACGCCGGGGCCACCTTTTCAAGACTAATATCCAAGGCTTTGGGCCATCAGATAGGTCGCAATATTGAAGCATATATGGATGATATTGTCATTAAAAGTATCGCCAAGGATCGCCATAGTGCGGACATAGCTGAGACCTTTGATAGCCTTCGGCGGTGTGGAATCCACCTTAATCCAGAGAAGTGTGTCTTCGGAACACGCGCTAGGAAGCTGCTCAGGTATCTGGTTTCTAGCCGAGGTATCGAAGCCAGTCCAACGCAAGTCAGCGCGTTGCAGAACATGTCCCCTCCTCAAAACCTGAAGCAAGCGCAGAAGCTGGTCGGGTGCTTAGCCGCTCTTGGCCGTTTTCTGGCAAGATCGGCTGAAAAAAGCTTGCCCATCTTTAAGGCACTCCGGGGCTCTAAAAATTTCGAATGGACCCCCGAATGTCAGGACTGCTTTGATCAAATAAAGGAATACCTCTCTGGCCTCGTAGCCCTCGCTACGCCCCGAGCCGACAATCCTCTTCTGGTCTACCTCGCAGCCTCCAGCAGCGCGACAAGCGCGGCCCTGATCCAAGAAGAAGAACTAGGCGGAAAGTTGGTTCAGCGCCTCGTCTACTTCATATCCGAAGCCCTCACCGAAGCGAAAACACGGTATTCCGAGCTCGAGAAGGTGGCGTACGCCCTTGTCATGGCATCCCGGAAGCTTCGGCACTACTTCCTGGCTCATGATATCATTATCCCAACCGCATACCCATTGGGCGACATGTTCCGAAACAAAGATGCCACCAGCCGCATCGGGAAGTGGGCGGTAGAACTGGCCCCATTCGGGATCTCCTTCATTGCCCGAACTGCCATCAAGTCTCAAATCCTCGCCGACTTCGTTGCCGAATGGACGTCCGCGGCTGATCGTGTCGGTATCGAGGCAGGCAAAGGAGTCTGGACCGTCTATTCGGACGGTGCCTACCAGGCTTCGGGGGCTAGAGCCGGAGCAGTTATTGTCTCCCCCTCCGGCCAGCGGGCCTCGTACTCTGCTCGGCTGAACTTCAAGGCTACCAACAATATCGCCGAGTATGAAGGAGTCCTACTGGGTCTCCGCAAGGCGCACGCGCTCGGAGCCGCCCGCATTGTGGTTAAGACCGATTCTCAAGTCGTCGCCGGGCATATAGACAAGAGTTTCCAGGCTCGGCACCCAGACCTCGCCTCCTACCTCGAAGCAATTCGGAAATTTGAAGCATCCTTCAAGGGGATCTCCATTCAAAGCATCCCAAGAAGTGACAACTGCCAAGCCGACGCCCTCGCTAAAGCCGGAGCCGGCGGCCAAGCCATGCCACCGGGCGCCTTCTTTGAAGAACTTACCCAACCTTCGGCGCTCCTCCGCAACGAGGCATCAACACCCGCACCGGCCGAACCCCTAGCGTCGCCTCGGCCAGCCCCAGTTCTCTGCACGGTCGGCAACGATTGGCGGGAGCCCATTCTACGAGCACTCGGCAGTGACACGGACGACCGACCCAGTCCGGATCAAGCGTGGCTCCAACTCTGCGCCAGGTCTTTCCAAGTCATTGACGGCATCTTGTATAAGTCAGGGGTATGCTCCCCGCTGCTCCGATGCATCTCTCGCTCAGACGGGATGGCCATGCTCCGAGAAATCCACGAGGGGCTGTGCGGCAGCCATTTAGCACCTCGGGCACTCGCCGGGAAGGCCCTCCGGCAAGGCGTGTACTGGCCTACAATCGCCGCCGATGCTGAAGACCTGGTACGTACCTGCCAAGGGTGCCAATGGATGGGCCGATGGAGTCACAGGCCTCCGGTCAGCCTGCAGCTCATCCCACCTGTGTGGCCTCTGGCTCGCTGGGGCATGGACCTCATTGGGCCGTTTCCTAGGGCAAGAGGCAATCTGTGCTTTGCGGTCGTCGCCGTTGAGTATTTCTCCAAGTGGGTCGAAGCCGAGCCGCTGACTTCCATCACCTCCCGGAGTGTCCAGAAATTCTTCTGGCAGAATATCGTCTGCCGCTTCGGAGTGCCCAAGCAGCTCACGCTGGACAATGGCACCCAGTTCGATGTTGGGGCTTTCAAAGCATTCTGTGAAGAATTGGGAGTCCAACTCTGCTTCGCAGCAGTTCGGCACCCTCAGTCAAATGGGGCGGTTGAGCGGGCTAACGGGCATATACTCTCTGGCCTTAACAAACGTATCGTTGGCTTAGCTAAGGGATTGTGGCTTGAAGAGCTCCCGAAGATCTTGTGGTCCATTCGGACCACACCCTCCCGTGCCACCAGATTTACCCCGTTTCGGCTCCTCTTCGGCGACGAAGCAATGACCCCAATAGAGATCCGGGCTGGCTCGATGCGAGTCACGTCGCCCGAGAGTGATCAAGAACGCGCCATCTCCCTCGATCTCACGGAGGAGACACGGCTCCAAGCCGTTTCTAACCTCACACAATACCAACAACAGACGAAGGAGTGGTACGACCCCAAGGTCAAGCGCAGCGAGTTCTAGCCTGGACACCTCGTCTTGCGCGCAGTGGCCGCCCCGAGGAAACTCGGCAACAAATGGGAAGGTTCGTACATCGTGACAAGCTCCGGGCGGCCCGGCTCCTACCGCCTGGCCACCTTAGAAGGCGAAGACCTGAAGCACACCTGGCACGACGAACACCTGAAGCGCTATTTTGCATAATTCTATAAGTATCTACCGGTGATGGCCGATGTCACCCGCCGTTGTACACAATTTGCCATCCTCTAATACTATCAGGCAGACGTTCTGGTCAAAGTACACTCTTCGGTATCTAGCTGTCGTTCTTTTCGCCAGACAACCGGGTTCCGAGCTCCGGCTCGACGCACCCTACAATCGGGTTCCGAGCTCCGGCTCGACGTACCCTACGTTCGGGTTCCGAGCTCCGGCTCGACGCTCCCTACGTTCGGGTTCCGAGCTCCGGCTCGACGCACCCTATGTTCGGGTTCCGAGCTCCGGCTCGACACACCCTACAACCGGGTTCCGAGCTCCGGCTCGACGCACCCTACGTTCGGGTTCCGAGCTCCGGCTCGACGCACCCTACAATCGGGTTTCGAGCTCCGGCTCGATGCACCCTACAATCGGGTTCCGAGCTCCGGCTCGACGCACCCTCCGTTCGGGTTCTGAGCTCCGGCTCGACGCACCCTCGATTCGGGCCCCGAGCCCCCCGCTCGATACAACTTAGTCCCTCTGCCTTCCTCACTGCTATTCGCGCCCAGTCGACAAGCCGTCTACTCGCGATGGAGGGGGGAAGGAGCAAGGAGGAAGACTTCGATTATGTGCATCGTCAATACAACATGCAATATACAGTGTTTGTCGCAAATCAAAAGCAAGAGAGATCAAGATAAGTTTTCATCTAAACCAAGCAGGAACCGAAAGCCTCTTCGATTCAAACAGTCATCTGGGCCAGAGCCCGCCCTAGTCTGAGGCTCCGGCGCTGCGTGCATAGACTTCTCTTTCCTCTTCTGCCTTTTCTCCTCCTCCTCTGGGCGCGAAGAGCCCTCTAGTCTTCCTTAACCTTCGCCCCCAAACGGTGCTCTGCCCGGACCAGCTTCCGTGTCGGACCAATCCACCGGTTCGGGAGATGAAGACGGAGCTCGGGGCTCTTTCTCTTCTTCCTTAACTAGGCTCAGAACCCCTTGAAGAACTTCGGGGTCCGCATACCCGTCGCTACCTCGGGGAAGGATGAAGCGTGCGGGCCGATTCGCTCTCAAAGCTTTGAGAATAGCCCATCGGTGCCAAAGAGCATCGTCAGGCTCGAGTACCTCAATATCGCAATCGCAACCATAGACACCCTGAATAATCTCCGGAAAGCATGTACTTTTTATTAATTGCATAGATAAGTTTCTAAAACTATTACAAGATGTGCAGCGCAGGGATCCTAAGGGAATTACACCTTCGGGTCCGATTGTCGTGCCGTGGTCGAAGGCTTCGAAGGGGCCGGAGGTTCACTAGAGCGAAGGGCTTCCTCCAACCAAGCCTTGATCGCCTCGGGGCCCTCGGCTTGCCAGGTCACCCTGAGCGCTCTCAAAGACCGAGCCACCGCCGAACTCGGTGACCGGAGGTGGCTCCCCCCGAAGGCGACGGGATGTGAGCTCGAAGGCGAAGGAAGGGGGAGGCCGGACAGCTCAAGATGCCGGAGGATCCTGAAGGCGGCTACCCGGGCTGATACCTCACCATACTTTGACATGGTGAGGCTTATCTGGCGGACGGCGGACTGGATGAACTTTAGCCGATGGCCAAGGGGCTCCCGGGCAACGTTGAAGGCCGTGCATCCGGTGCCATAGCGCGCCAGCACCCTCTAGAGAGACGCCATAGTGTCTGTCGCCGTCTTTTCCCCTTGGGCGAGCGCTTCGGTCACCTCCTCGTTTCGAGCCAGGAGGTCCGCCTCGGTCCGCTCCAGCTTGAGCACTCGGGCTTCGAGAGCTTCGGCGTTGGCTGCTGCTTCCCGGAGCTCGTCCATCTCCGAGACCTAGGCCTGAAGCATGAAGACCTCTCCTTCGAGTTGCTTCGCATCCTCGGCTCGGGACCAGAGCCTCTCCGCCTCGGCAGCCCGGACCCGAAGGGCGTCAACCTCCACATCGAGCTTGTCTGCTCGGGCGGCCCGAGCCCGGAGCCCCTCCAGCTCAGCGACTTGAGCCTTGAGGGAATCGACCTCCGCCACCCGGGCCTCGAGCGCTCCGGCTCTAGCGGCCCGGAGCCGAAGGCTTTCGATCTCCGCCGCCTGCTCGCGGACCAGCCTCTCGGCGGCATCCGCTCGACCGGAGAGCTCCGAAGCATCGTTCTCACGATGGTGGCGCTCGGAAAGCAAGGAGAGCAGCGATCCCTGCGCCAGCGCGACTACCTGCACAGGAGGTGGCGAATCAAGAAAAGGAGGGCTAGGGGCTCGACAAAGGGTACTCTGAGGGGATACCTGGCCGGCGGCGGTCTCGATGGCCCGGTCGAGCTCGAGACTATCCGACAGACTAAGCTCTTCTATCACCGGAGCTTCCCGCAAGCGAAGGTAGTAGTCGTGGACCGGGGCCACCCTTGACGCGAAGTCCTCGCCCTCCGCCAAGTAGGGGCACAGGAGGGGCACGCTAGAGCACGCGCCCCGCAAGTTAGAAGGCGGACGAGGCCGGATCCTGGTCCCTTGTTCGGCTACCGGGGAAGCTTCTCCGGAGGCTTCCTCTGGCTCCACCCCGCCACGAGGCTCCGAGGCCCCCGTCACATTGGCGGGGACTCCGGACCCCACGTTGGCGATATCCTCGGAAGGAATCGGGGTTTGGTCAGAAGCCCGAACCGACGTACCTGCTCGAAGGAAACAAAAGTTAAGAATAAAAAGGCCTGGTGCTTCGAAGTAGAAGACGGACAGATTCACGTACCCTCGTCTGCAGCCTCGGCGAAGACCTCCGAGGGCTGATAGAACAGGCCGTCTATCGAGTTCACCGGGGAACCCACGGCCACCGCGGCCAGTTCGGCAGCACCAAGGGGGTCGGCCAGCCCCCCTCGGTCCAGGCTGCCGGTCTCTTGGCTCCCCCGAGAGCTGGCGATGACCCCTTCCGAGGCTGGATCGCGTGGAGGAGTAGTCTTGGGGGGACGGCGTCGCTTCAGTAGCCGGCGCCTCCGGCACAATCCTCGGAGCGGGCTCTAAAGGGATCGAAGGGACAGGAGCACCCCTGGCTCCTTCGGTGCTCGGTCGGTCTGGCTGGACCAGATCCGGAACCGCCGGAGGATCCTCCGGCTCTGACCCGGCCCCCTCACTGGAATACCCCCATTCGGAGTGGGAGGCGGAGGAGTGGGCCGAGGAGAGCATCTTCGGGCCCTTCACCATCCTCTTCTTCTTCGAAGGACGCCGGGGGAAAGGCCGCCGTCGCGATCGGCCACCCTCCTCTTCAAAGCAGCACGGAGGACCTCCCCCTCCGGGAGGAGTGGAGGGGAGAGCTCGAGCGCGTCCCACACGCGGTTGGACCGTCCCCAAGACCCCACGAGCTCCACCCGCCGTTTGTACTCGGCCGGGGTAGGAGCCCCAAGGATCCTCTCCGCCATTCGGGCCACCTCCTCGGGCGTCTTGCCGACGCGCGACCCTGCACTTGAAGGTCAGGACCAAGCACCCTCCGAGCACAATAAAAGCTAGCGAAGCCAAAGAGAATGCAGACGCTTACCAAGCTGACGGGAAAACTCCGTCGATGTTGCCCCGTCTTGGCTGCTTCGAAGCGTCGCCGACCACTCCTCCTTCAATGGCAGGATCTCGAGGGCCACGAACTCCTCCGTCAGGTCCCGCATGCTCATCTGACGGGCAACGATTTGAAGGAGCTGGATCCTCGCGAAGACCGAACCGGCGTTGGCCTCGACGTGGGCCTCCCTCCGGAACCAGATGTGGCGCGGGGGCCCGGCTAGCCCGGAGGTGAGCCCCACCCGGACATAGAACCAGCGGTTCACCCACTTCGAGTACCACCGCTCATTGATGGCCTTCGCCAGGAAGGAGTCCGTGTACCTCCTCTAGAGCTGGAAGTTGATGCTCCCGAAGGCTAGCACCCGACCGTCTTTCTTCTTCGGCTGGTAGAGGGCTTCATGCATTTGCGCGAAGACCTCCGCCCTGCCTCCGCACCCTCAGCGCGTATGGCCCACTCGAAGACGGCGAGGCGAGCCACGTCGTTCGGGGACAGTTGCGTTAGCTCCAGGTGGAAGGCGTCTAGCACCCCGACAAGGAGCTCCAGGTGGAAGGCCTCGAAGACGACGACCTCCCCTTCTCGCGGCGCCGGCACCGACTCTGGGCCCGGCCTCCTGGCCCATGATTAGGGGCCAAGGCGGCCCCTAGTAACCTGCTCAATGGATGCATCGGTGCTCGCCGATGGCCCCAGCTCCAGGGTCTATTCCCTGAACCGCTCTGAAGCGGGACAGAGCTCCCGTGAGTCGCGCGCCTCTGCCGGAACTGAAGCAGTCATCGATTGGGCCGTCGCCGCCGCCACTTGACGCTGTAGGAAGCGGGGATCAACCGCCACGGTGGGAGCACTCTTCTCCGCCATGGCAAGAGGAAGCTGGAAGAATGCGAAAGCTTGAGAGCAAGGGCTCGTCGTCAGGGATGAAGTTAGAAGATTGAACGAGTGGGCAGGAGAGGACTCGGCTGGAGCAGCAGGGCCTATTTAAGCATGAAGGTCTCCACCAGTCCACCTTCCGGTGCTTGGTGCGCGCACGCCAGTCGCGCGGCACCCACATTTAAGACTGTTGGCGCCTCGGGTGCGCCCATCCCCGACGGTCCGCCTCCCCCGCGTCGCCTGCATGCTCGTCGCATTAACTGCGCCAAGTAGCGCACTAGCTCGGTTCCTCAGGCGCCGGAACCTGGCGGCCAAAGTCACGTGGACATCAAGATGATTGGTCAAAGTTTCTTCCTCCGGAGGAGCGAGAAGCAATTAGCCTCTCGAAGGTCCTCCGAACCAGCTCTCGGCCCCCGGGTTCTAGGACGCTTCGAGGCTCCGAAGTATCTCCGGAACGAGCGAGCGGGGACCGTCCTGCAGTGGGATTCTGTATCCCTACGTAAGTCGTTTCCTTATGAAGATTATCGGAATTATCATGTGCGCTTCCACCCTATATTGTGCAGGACCCTCGAGAGGAAAGAAGCGAGGGGCTACTGTTGGGGGAGATAATCCCGATGACAGTAGGGGAGCGTGAAAGCCTGTACGGTCTCGAAGGAAGGCTATAGCTGGAAGACCTGAAGCCTTACGCCGGAGGTGCCTGGACCTCCGAACAAGGAAGTCGGAGGCCTTCGGAGGCTCCGAGACGTGCCGAAGGGGCCTTTGGGGGAAGAGTAACCAGGCGGATGTCGGAGGCCACCCTTCGGGTGGAGCTGACGTTCCAAAGGGAGGTCGTACACTGAGTAGACCCAGTCAAGACTGTAGGGGGGACAAGATCGTGATCGCCTGCGCCGTGTCGGGCGGACTTTGCAGCGCCCGACATGGCCGATACGCTGTCAGGATCGCACCTTCACTGTCTGTACTATGTAACGTCTACTTTGACTGTACCGCTGACCGATGTCAGACCGAGTAGCAGTGGGGGGTTAAGGGAACCAGGCCCTTCAGAGCGGTCATCCTATAAATACCCCCCAGCTGCAGTTGTAATGGACACAAGATTCAAGAATACAGAGCACACTGCATTCCATTACTCCCAAAACCTGCTGGTTCGATCCGTCGTCCCAACACTATGATTATTTTGTTTTTAGGATATTAATTGAGAAACCAAGGGTTGGTTTCAGTGTTTGTGATGAGTGATTGACAGGATCTTTACCCTCTGTTCGAAGGATACCTCCGAAGGGTGTTCGGAGGTTGGACCTCCGAAGGTGTTCGGAGGAGGGTACCTCCGAAGGGTGTTCGGAGGTGGTTTTACCGAAGGGAGTTCGGTGTTTGCTTGCTGCAGCTGTTGCAGCGGAGTGTGCGTGTCAGAGGGGTCCGACAGTACACGATGACTGGGTTCGTACCGAAGGCTTCGGTACTTTGGGCGGTACACCGGAGGGTGTACCAGAGGTTGCTAACCCGGAGAGGTCTCCGGAGTACTGGATACACTTGTCTGTTTGTCTATGGTGCGCAGGGACTTCGGAGGCGACGGACAAGGTTCGTAGCAGGTGAACTTGGGTCAAGCGGGAGGCTTGATGCCAAGGGAGCGGGGAGCTCCGTCACGGTGGCTGCGAAGGTGGTCCGGGTCGGTCCTCGGGTCGAGGCGTGCCAGGTGAAGGCAGAGAGTGCGGAGCGTGGCTCCGGCTGAAGGTGCTCCGAGACAAAGTCCTCGGAGGTGAGGCACTTCGAAGGTACTCCGGATGGAGTGACTTCGGAGTATGGTGGAACAAGTCCTCTGCGGAGGCAAGGAATTCGAAGTGTGCTCCGGAGGGAGACATTCGAAGGTGCCCGACGAAGGTCTCAGAAGTCGAGGCGCATCGAAGGCATGGTCCGGGTGAGGCTCGTCGAGGAGTGTGCTCGGGGAGAGACACTGCGACGAAGTGCTCATGGAATGCTTCATGTGGAGGCCTTGGACGAAGGAGAGACTTCGAAGGGTGGTACTCCGAAGGTGGGGCTTCGGAGGGAGGAAGGCTTCGGAGCGAGGCTAGCTCCGGAGTGAGGTTGACTTGTGGTGCTTCGGCCTGCATGGCTTCGGTACACGGACTGACGGAGTTCGAGCTGGGTGAAGCTGCGAAGCCGTGGTGGTCCACTCCGGAGGTGTTGGTGCGAAGGCACAAGGGCTTTGACGGCTTCGGCTCAAAACCGTCACTGTATCGAAGGCCATCTTCGGCGAAGCGAAGGCCACCAGGCTCAAGGCTTCTCGCCGAAGCTACCGCACCCTCGCGTGCGAAGGGAGGTTCTAGAAGGTCAAAGACTGCAAAGGCTGACACTGTCTGTTCTGTAAAAGGCTGACACTGTCCCCTCTGCAAAGCTGACAGAGAAGCCTCCAGAATAAAGGTGGACTACCTTTTGTACCCCTTAGTTCTGTAGAGACAAATCCTTTGTAAACCCTAGGGGTAGTGTAGTCATTTCCTTTGGGTGAACTGTGGGCTATAAATATGGGGGCTCGGTAGGTAACATTTAACACTTTGAGCATTTACTGTTGAGCTCCTGTAGCCACATACCTCGCTGTATTCATCCAGAGTTCAATTTATTGTGTTCCTTGTTCAAGCAGCGAAGCCCTGCTTCCTTGTGCTTTTTGCTTGAGCTCGCGTTACATACCTCGCTAGTTGTAGTGCACCGAAGCCTGTCTAGGCGAAGGTTGTCTTTGAGCGAACTGTGTTTTTCAGTGTGTTGTCGCTCTGTGTAACAGGAGGTGAGACCTCTCTGCTTACTAGCGAAGCCCTGAGCGAAGCCCGTTTTGCTTCTTGTGTCGAAGCCCTTAGCAAAGTCCGTTTGTGTGCGTGTAGACCTTCGTGTACGAAGCACAGCACTAGTTGCTACTGCCAAGTACTTGGTCGAAGTCCTCAGAGGGCTGTCCACTCTTGCGAAGGGTGAAGTGCGAAGCCTGCTCGAAGCACCCCGTGTGCGGAGCCTGCACTGATTTAGCGGAGTAGATTTTCGAGGGTTGTAAGTGGAGCGAAGTCTTCTTGGCTTCGAACGTTTGCTCCTGCGAAGCCTGTGTTCGGAGGTGTCGAAGTACCTCCGAACCAGACCTTCGAAGGTTGTGTTCGAAGCCTGTTCCGCAGAAGACAGAGCTAAAACCGAAGGCTAGTTTTTAGCCCGAAATTTTAAAATCTCCCATTCACCCCCCTCTGGTCGCCGTTTCCGGTCCAACAATTGGTATCAGAGCAGCTTAAGATCACCAGTTGACCTTAACCGGTTTTGTGATCTGTTGGCGACATGGATAGAGGCAGTAAAATTCCTCTATTCGATGGGACAGATTTTGCATACTGGAAGGTGCGCATGGAGGCTTACTTGTTAAGCCAAGGAAATGCAATATGGGAGATTGTGGACTCACAATACTCCATCCCTGAGACTCGCACCTCTCAAACAGAGAAGGATCAGTATAATGCCAATTCGAAGGCAAGAAACATACTGTTCATCGGTTTGAGTAGAAGTGAGTTCGATAGGGTGCAGCACCTTAGGACTGCTAGGGAGATTTAGACAACACTCACTGTCTTTCATGAGGGCTCTACTAAGATTAAGGCCAGGCGCCAAAGCACATACAATCAACAGTATCAGCTGTTTGTGCAGGCACCTGGTGAATCTATAGATGCCATGTTTTCTCGCTTTGACGCGATAGTGAGTAACTTGCGATCCAACGGGACGCTTGCTTACAGTGATCATGATAGGGCTATCAAGCTTCTCTATGCTCTTGACCGTAGCATATGGGAAGTAAAGATATCCAGCATTGAGGAGTCCACAGGTTATGACACTTTGACCTGTGATGAACTCTTTAGCAAGCTGAAGTCCACAGAGATTGTCAAGACATCTCTTGCTGTGCACAGAAGCTCTTTGCCACAGCCATTGGCATTGGTTTCTAGCACTAGCCGTGGCACCACTGCAGAACCAAGCACATCTGGTACTTGTGTTTTTGCAGATGGTTTTCCTTTGTCCTCCCTGGTCTCCGTCACAAAGGAGCAGGTGGACACTCTAGCTGATGATGAGCTTGCTCTCATTGCCCGGAGGTTCACCCGCTTTCATCATGAGAGACGGGATCAGAGGAGAAGTGGTTTTAGTGGTTGCTATGAATGTGGCGACACTTCTCACATCAAGGCTAATTGCCCTACGCTCAAGAAGAGAGATGAGAGTGAGCGCCCCAAATACCACAAAAAGGAGAGGAAGCCTTTTGTGAAGGGCAAGCGCGACAAAATGGCTAAGAAAGTAGCAAAGGCCGCTTCCAGAGCATTTGTTGCTGCTCTCAGCGACATCGACACTTCCTCAACTGAGGAGTCGAGCTCTGAGGAGGAGGAGTCCCCGAGGAAGGAGGACAAGAAGGACAAGAAGGGACGAGACTTCACCGGCCTTTGCTTCATGGCCGACAGCGATCACAGCGGCGATGAGCTTGACTCATCTGAGGTAACTCTATCATCTGACCAGCTATTGATTAAATTAGATGAGCTAAATGAAGTAGTTCTTGGTCAGGATAGATTACTTGTGCAAGCCGCCAGAGAAAGAAAAGACCTTAGACTTAGGCTAGAATCTATTTCTACTGAATATGCCATGCTTAAGTCTAAATTTGATGATGTTGAATGTGAGTCATGTTCCGTTGTCATGAGTGAGCTTGCTCAGTTGCGTTCTGTACATGCTCAAACTCTTTCTGAGCTTGAGACTGCACAGAAGCAACTTTTGGAGGTGGATTCTAGACCTCATGATATTATTGATTGCATGAACTGCTCTTTATTACGCGAAAGCATTAATTTACGTGATAAGCATGTTCATGATTTAGAGGCTAGATTGGAGAGGGTCGTTAGTTCTAAGGATGTGCAACCTGTGTGTGACACTTGCATCACCCTTAAGGACCAGCTAGGCACTGTTAGAGAGCGAGCTGAGAACCTCATGTCTGAAAATGAATACCTTCTTTCTGTGGTTAATAAATGCACTGAGGGAAAGGGTAGGATGGATTTGCTCTTGGCCAAGACCAAGTTGTGTGCTGACAGAGCAGGGGTAGCTCTAGGTTTGGGTTTTGAGAGGATTCCTTCAGACAGTAAGTCCAAAACTGTTTTTACCTCTCCCACCACCCTAGAGAAAGAGAGAGCTCTGTTGGACACCCCATCAGCCAAAAAGCCTACCCATCCACCAAAGAAAACCACACCTCCTGCAAAGAAAAATCCTCCCAAGAAAACCACTCAGAGAAAACCCAAGGAGCCTGTGAGAGTTGCTCCTGTGACCCATGAGAGTGCCCCCCGGAGAGTGTTTCACTGTTCTTACTGTCAGCGGGCGGGTCATTTGGTCGGTTTCTGTTTTCGTCGCATCAAGGATGAGTGACGCGCACAGGCGATGAGTTACCAGGACATGCATTACCCATCTTTAGGTATGCATGAGTCTGAGTTGTACTATCATCCTGCTTTTGAGGCTCCTCGTGCTTCTCGGAGAGGTTTTGTGTCGCGCCCCGATTTAATAAATCAGGACTTTATTGAAATTCCATAGAAAATCAATAAAACAAGACGTTCATCATGCGACCACGTACAAATACGAGCAATCATTCACGGTTCGTAGACCGTATTAATACAAAAGTGAATAAAGATGAAGAGAAACTAATAAATCAAAGGGTCCTAGATGAACGCCTCCTTCCAGTCTCGCCTTGACTGGGTCGCTACTCCAGACCTTCATCCTCCTCGTAGTAGACGGGCTCTGATGTTGTAAGTCAACGGGGTGAGTACTGATGTACTCAGCAAGCCACCGAATGCAAATATAATGCAAGATAATAACAAGGGAGATAGTGGCTAGTTTTGCGGAAGCAGCTTATTTGTAAAGCATTAAATGTGAGTAATTTATTTGTGCGGAAAAGTAAACATGTGAATGCATCATCAACTTCTAACTCGAGGAGTACGTTTCACCTCCTCGCACAACAGTCCTTACATGCCATGAATAACTCAAACCTTCAAACAATTGTAAACTAACTGCGAGTAGTCACACAACCCGCCCTTGACCGTGGGCTCGGCTTTTCGAAAAGATTGAATTTACTCTGATCAGAGATGTACCACTGTACCCACAAGGCACGCACTCATCACTTACACCGAAGTGTAATGAGATGACCCATTTCACGGGAACTCGTGCCAAAACCTTCCATATGGTCTTCCCCGACTCAACAGCACCCTCTTATAGGTTTCATATGGTGTCCCGACGCGTCGGTGCCCCACCATACCCCCCCTTGAGCCTCCTTTGGTACAAGTCGCCCGCAGGCTAGCCCCTTGCCCCCTCCACTATGGTGCCGAGAGACGGAGTGTTCCACACTTCCAGTTAGGACTTACCCATTAGACTTGTGGTTGGTACGGAAGTGCTTTGCAACAGATCCCGCAGACCGGTCCTTATAGTGCCCCGGGTGCGACCAACCAGTTTCCGAGCTTGCACCCGGAACCCACCATACTTATAACGTACCTAACTCCAACAGAGTCCAGAGACAAGAATAACGGGGTATTTCATATACCAGAATCCATCTATCTACGACTCGTTATTTTTATCCTATAGCAGTTGTGCCGGTACATTGGGCACTAGTTAATATAATATCTGTAGAGTGACAAGGGGTTAAGGCTCAATAAGCATGGCTTGGGTTTGCACACAAGGACGGGGATCTAATAATTATAAGTGTAAGGCTTGATATTTGACTAATGCAATATTAACCTATGAGTTATAGCGATAGTTTATTAAAACATGGGCTCAAATATGATCAACTGTTTCCACAGAAGGGTTGATGACTTGCCTTGATCCGTGAATGGTGAAGGTGAAACCTTGGAATAGATCTCCGGATCTTCGACGACGTCGTAGTCTTCTCGATACGGAAAAGTAAATAAAGCATTCAATAAACAATCCAAAACAATCAATCATACTAACATACATGTTTATGTTGGATTAAGTAAAGGAGATAGAGTCTTAACTTTTAGGGTTTTGTTACTTTAACATTTAAGATTAATTTTTAATGAGATTCCTAAATTTTTATAGCTTGATATAATTATTCTTCCTAAGGGGGTTTTACTTCTCCCTTTTTAAAGTTGAAGTAAAAGTTATAAAATGACCTTAATGTTTGTATGGCATTAATATAGTGACATTAGGTTATTTAGATCTTCTGACGTTTGTTATATAAGTTTTTGGATAGTTTCATAAAGGGTTGACTTCTTCTTAAATGCCTTAATTAAATGTCCTAAAAGGGCCTTTGCAATATCATTTAGTGGAATAAAGTGGACAAGATGAATATTCTAGTTTTATTAAAAATAGTGAACTCCAGTGATTAGGTTTTGTGAAGTTATTATATGAGTTGTCATGACATTTTTGTCAAGTGTTTATCTTCTTTCATATGACTTACTTTATTATCCTACAAGGGCTTTTGCAATATTAATTAATAGATTAAAGTGGGCTAAGTGAACATGTTATTTTTGTTGTATTAAAATAGTAGAACAAAGTCATTTAGTCCTCTGAATTTATTGTATTAAAACAGTAGAATAAAGTTATTAAGTCCTTTGGATTCTACCATGATGTTTTTGTATAGTGTTGTATTTTAATTATATGAATTAATCATTTATTTAAAGGGTCTTGGAAATGTTTATCTCAAATGGGCAACATGACTTATTATATTTTTATTGGCTTATAAATAGTGTAAGGGAGTCATGGTGTCCCAGAAATTAATATATATATACTTTTAAGGATTTTTCTGGATTATTTAAATGTAATATGATTTAAATCCTAAAGGGGACTTAGAAATGTTAATTAACAAAATGTCCTGGATAACATGGTCATTCTATTTTTATTGTGTCAATAACAGTGAAGTAGAGCCATTATATCTTCTGATATTATTTATAAATTTTTAAGGATTTATCTAAATTATTTTATTGCAATATTAATTAATTTCTTAAAGGGGACTTTTCTTTATTATTTAATAAGATTATTATGTGCCAAATAAACATATTGTTTTTATTGCTTAAATGTGTAGAGAATGAAAAGACAAATTTTCCAGAACTAAAATGGTGAAATTTGGAGTTAATTTGAGCAAGATATGAATTTTGGAAGTTTAATCCATTTTTCTGAATTTTATTTTAAACAGAAATCAGCTGCGGGTCCACGGTGAGCCAGGTCCACCATGGACCTGCGCACTGTGCGCTGGACCGGCCAGATCTGGACCGTCCGATCCAGATCCAACGGTTGGATGCGATGCGGGGTGGTTAAGTGAGATCGGAGGGCTCGGATTGACCGATACCGGTCAACCCAGGTCAAAGCCATCCGGGCCCTCGATCTCAGGTCTTAATCGCAGCCGTCCGCGTGGCATCCGACGGCCACAATTTGATCCGGCACGGCGGCGGCACGGGGGAGCCAGGAGGCTTCGTCCCCAACTCCGGCCGAGCGGCGGTGAGCTCCGGCGATGGCGTGCGGCGGCCCAATGCCCTCGGGGTTGACAAAAATGGAAAGAGGAGGGGAAGGGGGTCACGACCGTACCGGAGTCGGTGGAGAAGGGTGACCGGCGGCGACCCGGCGAGGAGAGGGGGCGGCGAGGTTCTCGGGTCCAATGGCGACGGCGAGTTCCGGTAGTGCTTCGGTCCAACGGAGGTGGGGCCGAGGCAGAAGGCGCGACGGCGGTCCCAGCGGAGGCGACGACGAGGGCGGCGAGGGCACGGGATGCCGGCGAGAGCTTGCCGGAGCCGAAGCAGGGGTGGCGGCGAAAAGAAAAGCTGCGGGCGTCTCGGTTTGCAGGGACTTGGCCCTTTTTCGGGTGTCTAGGATGCGGCGGCATTGAGGTGCTTTTATAGTGGTCGCCGGCGACGAAGAATGGCAGGAGATCGGAGAAATCCCGAGGTCTCCGGCGAGGTTTTGATAGCTCTCGGATTGGCTTCCAAAAGGATGAAAACGCGTCGATTTTGAGTGGAATGAGATCACCGGTGTATAGGGAAGAGGATCACGTGCTCCGTTTAGCGAATTCGGCCGGCCGGCGACGGATTTGGAAAGGGGGTTGCCGGATTCGGAAGGAGGGGATCCCCTTCCGTCGGGGAAGAAGAACCTGACAGGTGGGCTCCACCTGTCAGCGGGCATGTGCGGAGGAGAGAGGGGATGACAGGCGGGCCCGGCGTGGCAGTGGCTGATAGGCGGGAGTGGGAGGCTGACGGGTGGGCCGGCTGGGCGTGAGTGGCGGGAGAGAGAGGGAGGGTGCGCGCCGACAGGTGGGTCCCGCCTGTCGGTGGAAGCGGCTGCGATGGGCTGGGCCGAAAGGCCTTTGGGGTAGAATTCAGGGTTTCGGCCCAATAGAATTTAAATACTTTTTCTAATTATTTTAATTCCAGAAATTGGTTTATTTGTTTAAGGCTTGAAGCACTGTTGATAAAATTTTGTAAAAATTCTCAAAAATATTTCTTGGCCTCTAGTTTATCCCATAAAATTTTCAAGTTCAAATTTTAGATATTTGTCTCTGTTTGGCTTTAATAAGGCTCTTTTAGGAGTTTTCTTTAATAACAAAATTCAAAAATTTATTTAATATTATTTTTCCTTTATTTTATTCCCTTTTAATTTTGGGGCTGTTACAATCCTATCCCCCTTACAGAGAATCTCGTCCTCGAGATTCGAAGCGAACCTCGGGAAGACTGAGGGACTGAGTTCTACTGGTTCTCCGGATTAGGAGGAGTTACATCAGAAGTAGGCAAAGCGATCTCCGGATCTGGGTTGGTTGAGATCAAATTGGGAGTGTCTTCGGTTGTATCTGGTTTCTCTTTGTGGTGATCTAGAGTATGTCCTTCTGGTTTTGAAATGGAGGATGGCACTCGCTTGGGGTAGGGGCACTTGTTGGCGTAGTGTCCTCCTTGGCGGCAGTTGTAGCACACAATCGGCTTGCCGTTCCTATCCCTCTTGTATCCGGTGGCTAATGCTGGTGTCCTTCCGGCTGGCGGTGCTTGGGGTGGGATGTCCGTGCTTGGTCTTCTGAGGGTGGTTCGTGGCTTGGCAGGGGTTGGGGCTTGAGGTGGAATCACTCTAGTTTCTGGTACAATTGCTTCATTCACCAATCTTTGAAAGTTGGCGAAGTCCCCGTGGATTAGTTGAAGGGAGAGCTCGTGTTGGTGTTGCTGGAGACGGAACAACTGTGCCTGCTGCTCTTGCATCTGCTTTTGTAGTTGTTGCATCTGGGCAAGCAGTGTGGCGATCAGTTGGTTCTGTTTTGCCATCATCTCCGTAAGTGTGGGATGATAGACAACAGGGGTCTGCTGGTGTCCAACTGCACCCCACTGAGGCAGATTGCCTGAGGTGTTTCCATCGTGTGGAGCTCCTGATCCTTGGTTGTTGGCCATCCTGAAGTTGAAGGGTTTCAAAAAGAAGGTGCCGTCATTAAGGGGAAATGGTTACTGATTTTTATTGCCTAAGATGGATAATTTGACCTAGATGCTTTATGTTAGTTCCTTATTACTTTCATACTCATGCCCTATATCATTTCTAATATAAATGACTTATCATGTATTTTATTCACTCAACATTCGTGTTGTAATATATTTTATTAGTTTGTGTTTAGAGGTTTAAGATGAAGTGATGTTGATTATGTCTTATTGAATTCCTTGGTACCAAAATTCAAGAAAATTTTTGGAACACAATTTGATGCTTAGGAGAATTTTTAGGAAAGATACTCTGGCAAATTTTAAATGAAATTTTTAGGCCCATATTTTAGCTTTCCTCTTTCTTGCTTTATACTAAATACTTTTCCTGAAATTTATTTATTAAGGGGAAATTTTATTTTTAATGCCTCGCAAAAATCGAGGTGTTACAATCCTAACTTCCTTAACAAGAATCTCGCCCCGAGATTCGGAAAGGCTAGAAGTAGAAGGTTAAAGATAGGCTTCAAGTCTGCATTTTTATAGATTGAGCTTGGCTAAGTTAGGGCTTTCTTGACAACTTGTCTTGACTTTATGATTGGAGTTGATCTCGCAGAACGGCGACGAATGAATTATGAGACTAGAGGTAGATTCTCTCTTTGATAATGGGATTATGATTCAATAGGTCTAGGTAAATGAGATTAAGCTTTTATTTCAAAATGTATCGTTCTTGCGATTTCATATATTTATATATTCATTCATGCCTTATTTTTGACATGAATGGTAATACAATCAAGTAAAAAGAAAAGCAATCAACCGTAAATCTACGTCTACGGTAGCTCAGGGGACGACTCGATCACGGGCTCGCGGGAGAAGGTCGGGGTCGAGGAACTTGACGGTCCGGCGAGTGGAGCACTGTGGGAGATCCTCTTGGGCCTCACGGTGGGGATCCGAAGGGGTTTCTTCTTGCGAGGCAGAAGAGGTGCGATCTCCTCAAGATCCTTCTTCAAGTCTTTGAGCTGCTGGCGGAGCTGGGTATTGACCATGGCGCCTTGGCGTAGAAGCTCGTTCTGACGCCTCAACTCCTCTACCTCGAGAGTCAACTGGGGGTTCTGCTGGACTTGTCGACGGAGCTCAGCATTCTCGCGGGCCAGGTTCTCTGATGAGTGACGGTAGAAGTCGATGGTGTCGTGTTGGCTATCTGCGTCGAGGACGGCCTCCGTGTGAAGGTTGTCCATAGCCTCCAAGAGTCTCATGGTGCGGGCGATGGCGGAGTTGTCCTGAGGGAGGGAGTTGATGTAGATGCTGCGGTGACTCCCGGGTGTGCGCATGGGCATGAAGCGGTAGATGGTGTCGCGAAGGTGGCAGTCGTAGACTAGTCGAAGCTCAGCGAGGGCCTGAAGAGCGGTGCGCTGGCTGGCCACCACGAAGGAAGGTCCTCCGACTCCATGGGTGTAGAAGGGTGGCTGTGTGGAGGAGGGGCGGATAACAACCGTGACCTCGCAGTAGCTCTCGTTCGCATCGGGAAAGATCCCGTGGAACGCAGGCTCATGGGGAAACCCCAAGAAGTCGACGAGCACGCGAAGTTCGCGGATGAATCCGGCCTCATCACGAAGAGTCCCGCTCATGGTATGGACCGGCATCTACAGAAGAGAGAAAAGTTTTGTGAAAAATCTCAGAAGGTGAGAGGATAAGTAATCTTTTGTAAAATATAGTGAATATATATATAAGTCCTAAGGTCAGGTCTGTTTGGCTTCCTACAGTCAAGTCGGCTCTGATACCATCTTGTCGCGCCCCGATTTAATAAATCAGGACTTTATTGAAATTCCATAGAAAATCAATAAAACAAGACGTTCATCATGCGACCACGTACAAATACGAGCAATCATTCACGGTTCGTAGACCGTATTAATACAAAAGTGAATAAAGATGAAGAGAAACTAATAAATCAAAGGGTCCTAGATGAACGCCTCCTTCCAGTCTCGCCTTGACTGGGTCGCTACTCCAGACCTTCATCCTCCTCGTAGTAGACGGGCTCTGATGTTGTAAGTCAACGGGGTGAGTACTGATGTACTCAGCAAGCCACCGAATGCAAATATAATGCAAGATAATAACAAGGGAGATAGTGGCTAGTTTTGCGGAAGCAGCTTATTTGTAAAGCATTAAATGTGAGTAATTTATTTGTGCGGAAAAGTAAACATGTGAATGCATCATCAACTTCTAACTCGAGGAGTACGTTTCACCTCCTCGCACAACAGTCCTTACATGCCATGAATAACTCAAACCTTCAAACAATTGTAAACTAACTGCGAGTAGTCACACAACCCGCCCTTGACCGTGGGCTCGGCTTTTCGAAAAGATTGAATTTACTCTGATCAGAGATGTACCACTGTACCCACAAGGCACGCACTCATCACTTACACCGAAGTGTAATGAGATGACCCATTTCACGGGAACTCGTGCCAAAACCTTCCATATGGTCTTCCCCGACTCAACAGCACCCTCTTATAGGTTTCATATGGTGTCCCGACGCGTCGGTGCCCCACCATACCCCCCCTTGAGCCTCCTTTGGTACAAGTCGCCCGCAGGCTAGCCCCTTGCCCCCTCCACTATGGTGCCGAGAGACGGAGTGTTCCACACTTCCAGTTAGGACTTACCCATTAGACTTGTGGTTGGTACGGAAGTGCTTTGCAACAGATCCCGCAGACCGGTCCTTATAGTGCCCCGGGTGCGACCAACCAGTTTCCGAGCTTGCACCCGGAACCCACCATACTTATAACGTACCTAACTCCAACAGAGTCCAGAGACAAGAATAACGGGGTATTTCATATACCAGAATCCATCTATCTACGACTCGTTATTTTTATCCTATAGCAGTTGTGCCGGTACATTGGGCACTAGTTAATATAATATCTGTAGAGTGACAAGGGGTTAAGGCTCAATAAGCATGGCTTGGGTTTGCACACAAGGACGGGGATCTAATAATTATAAGTGTAAGGCTTGATATTTGACTAATGCAATATTAACCTATGAGTTATAGCGATAGTTTATTAAAACATGGGCTCAAATATGATCAACTGTTTCCACAGAAGGGTTGATGACTTGCCTTGATCCGTGAATGGTGAAGGTGAAACCTTGGAATAGATCTCCGGATCTTCGACGACGTCGTAGTCTTCTCGATACGGAAAAGTAAATAAAGCATTCAATAAACAATCCAAAACAATCAATCATACTAACATACATGTTTATGTTGGATTAAGTAAAGGAGATAGAGTCTTAACTTTTAGGGTTTTGTTACTTTAACATTTAAGATTAATTTTTAATGAGATTCCTAAATTTTTATAGCTTGATATAATTATTCTTCCTAAGGGGGTTTTACTTCTCCCTTTTTAAAGTTGAAGTAAAAGTTATAAAATGACCTTAATGTTTGTATGGCATTAATATAGTGACATTAGGTTATTTAGATCTTCTGACGTTTGTTATATAAGTTTTTGGATAGTTTCATAAAGGGTTGACTTCTTCTTAAATGCCTTAATTAAATGTCCTAAAAGGGCCTTTGCAATATCATTTAGTGGAATAAAGTGGACAAGATGAATATTCTAGTTTTATTAAAAATAGTGAACTCCAGTGATTAGGTTTTGTGAAGTTATTATATGAGTTGTCATGACATTTTTGTCAAGTGTTTATCTTCTTTCATATGACTTACTTTATTATCCTACAAGGGCTTTTGCAATATTAATTAATAGATTAAAGTGGGCTAAGTGAACATGTTATTTTTGTTGTATTAAAATAGTAGAACAAAGTCATTTAGTCCTCTGAATTTATTGTATTAAAACAGTAGAATAAAGTTATTAAGTCCTTTGGATTCTACCATGATGTTTTTGTATAGTGTTGTATTTTAATTATATGAATTAATCATTTATTTAAAGGGTCTTGGAAATGTTTATCTCAAATGGGCAACATGACTTATTATATTTTTATTGGCTTATAAATAGTGTAAGGGAGTCATGGTGTCCCAGAAATTAATATATATATACTTTTAAGGATTTTTCTGGATTATTTAAATGTAATATGATTTAAATCCTAAAGGGGACTTAGAAATGTTAATTAACAAATGTCCTGGATACATGGTCATTCTATTTTTATTGTGTCAATAACAGTGAAGTAGAGCCATTATATCTTCTGATATTATTTATAAATTTTTAAGGATTTATCTAAATTATTTTATTGCAATATTAATTAATTTCTTAAAGGGGACTTTTCTTTATTATTTAATAAGATTATTATGTGCCAAATAAACATATTGTTTTTATTGCTTAAATGTGTAGAGAATGAAAAGACAAATTTTCCAGAACTAAAATGGTGAAATTTGGAGTTAATTTGAGCAAGATATGAATTTTGGAAGTTTAATCCATTTTTCTGAATTTTATTTTAAACAGAAATCAGCTGCGGGTCCACGGTGAGCCAGGTCCACCATGGACCTGCGCACTGTGCGCTGGACCGGCCAGATCTGGACCGTCCGATCCAGATCCAACGGTTGGATGCGATGCGGGGTGGTTAAGTGAGATCGGAGGGCTCGGATTGACCGATACCGGTCAACCCAGGTCAAAGCCATCCGGGCCCTCGATCTCAGGTCTTAATCGCAGCCGTCCGCGTGGCATCCGACGGCCACAATTTGATCCGGCACGGCGGCGGCACGGGGGAGCCAGGAGGCTTCGTCCCCAACTCCGGCCGAGCGGCGGTGAGCTCCGGCGATGGCGTGCGGCGGCCCAATGCCCTCGGGGTTGACAAAAATGGAAAGAGGAGGGGAAGGGGGGTCACGACCGTACCGGAGTCGGTGGAGAAGGGTGACCGGCGGCGACCCGGCGAGGAGAGGGGGCGGCGAGGTTCTCGGGTCCAATGGCGACGGCGAGTTCCGGTAGTGCTTCGGTCCAACGGAGGTGGGGCCGAGGCAGAAGGCGCGACGGCGGTCCCAGCGGAGGCGACGACGAGGGCGGCGAGGGCACGGGATGCCGGCGAGAGCTTGCCGGAGCCGAAGCAGGGGTGGCGGCGAAAAGAAAAGCTGCGGGCGTCTCGGTTTGCAGGGACTTGGCCCTTTTTCGGGTGTCTAGGATGCGGCGGCATTGAGGTGCTTTTATAGTGGTCGCCGGCGACGAAGAATGGCAGGAGATCGGAGAAATCCCGAGGTCTCCGGCGAGGTTTTGATAGCTCTCGGATTGGCTTCCAAAAGGATGAAAACGCGTCGATTTTGAGTGGAATGAGATCACCGGTGTATAGGGAAGAGGATCACGTGCTCCGTTTAGCGAATTCGGCCGGCCGGCGACGGATTTGGAAAGGGGGTTGCCGGATTCGGAAGGAGGGGATCCCCTTCCGTCGGGGAAGAAGAACCTGACAGGTGGGCTCCACCTGTCAGCGGGCATGTGCGGAGGAGAGAGGGGATGACAGGCGGGCCCGGCGTGGCAGTGGCTGATAGGCGGGAGTGGGAGGCTGACGGGTGGGCCGGCTGGGCGTGAGTGGCGGGAGAGAGAGGGAGGGTGCGCGCCGACAGGTGGGTCCCGCCTGTCGGTGGAAGCGGCTGCGATGGGCTGGGCCGAAAGGCCTTTGGGGTAGAATTCAGGGTTTCGGCCCAATAGAATTTAAATACTTTTTCTAATTATTTTAATTCCAGAAATTGGTTTATTTGTTTAAGGCTTGAAGCACTGTTGATAAAATTTTGTAAAAATTCTCAAAAATATTTCTTGGCCTCTAGTTTATCCCATAAAATTTTCAAGTTCAAATTTTAGATATTTGTCTCTGTTTGGCTTTAATAAGGCTCTTTTAGGAGTTTTCTTTAATAACAAAATTCAAAAATTTATTTAATATTATTTTTCCTTTATTTTATTCCCTTTTAATTTTGGGGCTGTTACATTTTGCTCCTCGAGGTGTTCACCATGTTCCATATGGTGGTAGACCTCGGGCTAGCAGATTTGTACCTCGTCAGAGTAGGAGACCTCGACATGTTGTTCGTTCACAGCATGTAGGTAGACCTCGCACTTTGCATCATTCTGATTATTATGTGCGTAGACTGTCTGCTTTTACTATGCCTACTACTTGTGTCACTCAGTGCTGGATGCCTCGTCATTATTTCACTCACCCCAGCACTGAGCGATCGAGACATTCTTATCGTGTGTAGGCGACAGATCGAGGCTTGGAGGGCACGTGGATCATGGACTCCAGTTGTTCGCGCCACATGACCGGAGATGCAGCTTGGTTCTTCAGCCTCACCACAACCAAGCAAAGGGAACATATCACCTTCGGAAACAATCGAAGGAGTAGAGTGAAAGGTAAAGGTGTGGTAAGAATTAATTCGAACTTCACTCTCAAAGATGTTGCTTTGGTTGAAAACCTGGGATACAATTTGCTGTCTGTATCTCAGTTGCTTGATGAGGGCTTCGAAGTGCGATTCCATCGCGATACTTCGCAAGTGCTCAACTCTGATGGCGTTGTGGTGTGTAAGATTTTTAGAGTTGGGAGAGTTTTTGGAGCTGATTTTTCAGAGTCATCTGGTTCTTCTCACTGTCTTGTTGCACATTCAACTTCTGAGCTTTGGAAGTGGCATAGGAGACTAGGGCATATGAGCTTTGAGTTGCTCACTCGTCTGAGCGCCCTAGGTTTGATCCGAGGATTGCCCAAGCTCAAGTTTGAGAAGAATTTAGTTTGCGCTCCATGTCGACATGGAAAAATGATTGCTGCTTCGCATTCGCCAGTCATCACAGTGATGACTGAACAACCCGGAGAACTTCTCCATATGGACAATGTAGGTCCTTCTCGGGTTAGTTCTTTAGGCGGCAAGTGGTATGTTCTAGTAATTGTCGATGATTTTTCTCGCTACTCTTGGGTCTTCTTTCTTGCCAGCAAGGATGAAGTGTTTTCACACTTTCGGAGCTTGGCTTTGAGAATTTTCACTGAACTCCCTGGTGGATTGAAATTCATTCGAAGTGATAATGGCACCAAGTTCAAAAATAGTCTCTTTGTTGACTTTTGCATGGAGCATGGCATAGAACATCAATTCTCTGCTCCGCGGGTTCCTCAACAGAACGGTGTTGTTGAGAGGAAGAACCGCACTTTGGTTGAGATGGCTAGGACGATGCTTTATGAGCATA
Organism: Zizania palustris; assembly: GCA_019279435.1. Lineage (NCBI taxonomy): Eukaryota > Viridiplantae > Streptophyta > Magnoliopsida > Poales > Poaceae > Zizania > Zizania palustris. Next base: position 82,665,308 of record JAAALK010000079.1, read on the forward strand.
GGACTCCTAGAAAATTCTGGGCTGAGGCCATGAACACTGCATGTTACATCTCAAACCTTATCTTCTTGCGCTCAATTTTAAATTTGACATCTTATGAGCTGCGTTTTGGGAGACAGCCCAAGGTTACTCATCTTCGAGTTTTTGGTTGTCGCTGCTTTATCCTAAAATGTGGTAACTTGGATAAATTTGAGTCGCAATCTTCTCACGGGATCTTTTTGGGATACACAACACATGGTCATTCTTATCGTGTTTATAACTTGGAAACTAACACTGTCATCGAGTCATGTGATGTGACTTTTGATGAGTCAACCCCCTCTGTTAGTTCTGCTTTTGAACAGGCAAATGAACACGACATGGAACAGACCTTATTCGAAGAAGAAGATCCCGGAGAATTCGAGGATGAACCCCTACTACCCTCGACATCGACCCCCGAAGCTGACCCCGCTTCAACTACTTCGGCACGAGGTCCCGAAGTGACTACCTCAACATCGGTCATCTTGGACCACTCCAACGCACAAGTTGAGGGGGAGACTGCATCCCGCCGCGAGGCTCCACATCATGTTCAAAGGATGCACCCTCCCGAGCAGATCATTGGTGAGCTTGATCAAAGGGTAACTCGTTCACATGCCCATTTCACTCATGCTGCTTTTGTTGCTTCTTTCGAGCCCTTAGATGTTAGTCATGCACTTTCTGATTCTAGTTGGATCAATGACATGCATGAAGAGCTTGAAAATTTTGAGAGAAACCAAGTCTGGACTTTAGTTGATCCTCCACCTAATGTTCATTTTATTGGAACAAAATGGATTTTCAAAAATAAACAAGGGGAGGATGGGACGATAGTTAGAAACAAGACTAGACTTGTAGCTCAGGGCTTTTCTCAACTAGAAGGGATTGATTTTACTGAAACTTTTGCACATGTTGCTCGCCTTGAGGCCATTAGGATTTTGCTTGCCTTTGCGACATCTCGGGGATTCAAACTCTATCAAATGGATGTCAAAAGTGCTTTTCTTAATGGCTTCATAGGTGAAGATGTTTATGTAAAACAACCCCCTGGTTTTGAAAACCCCAAGTACCCACATAAAGTCCTTAAACTTCATAAGGCTCTTTATGGACTCAAGCAGGCCCCTCGGGCTTGGTATGATAGACTTAAGTCTTTTCTGCTTGAGCGAGGGTATTTGATGGGCTCTGTTGATAAAACTTTGTTTACTCTCAAGCATGGCAAAGATTTCCTCCTAGTTCAGATTTATGTGGATGATATCATCTTTGGTGGCTCTTCTCATGCTTTAGTTGCCGAGTTTGCAGATACCATGAGCAGGGAATTTGAAATGTCAATGATGGGTGAACTCACCTTTTTCCTTGGTTTGCAAATCAAGCAAAGCAAACAAGGTACTTTTGTCCACCAGACGAAGTACACCAAGGACCTGCTCAAGAAGTTCGACATGTCCGATGCGAAGCCCCTCGCTACTCCAATGGCTACATCTGTAGCATTGGACCCTGACGAAGATGGAGAAGCCGTAGATCAGAAGGAGTTCCGAAGCATGATCGGCTCCCTCCTCTACTTGACTGCTACGAGGCCGGACATACACTTCGCTGTGTGTCTGTGCACTCGTTTTCAGGCTTCACCACGAGCTTCGCACCGCCAAGCGGTAAAACGCATTCTAAGGTATCTCAAACACACCCTAGAATTTGGCATATGGTATTCAGCATCTTCATCTTTATGTCTTCGAGGTTATTCAGATGCGGATTTTGCTGGGTGTAGAATTGATAGGAAGAGTACCTCTGGTACTTGTCATTTTCTGGGTACTTCAATGGTTTGCTGGTCTTCCCGCAAACAGTCTAGTGTTGCACAATCGACGGCTGAGGCCGAATATGTTGCTGCAGCTAGCTGTTGCTCTTAGATTTTGTGGATGGTTTCCACTTTGTGGGATTTCGGGTTAGATTATAAGAGTGTTCCACTTTTCTGTGATAACACTAGCGCTATTTGTATTGCAAACAACCCGGTTCAGCACTCCAGAACCAAACACATTGATGTGCGGTATCATTTTCTCAGAGATCACAATGAGAAGGGTGATATTGAACTTCAATATGTTGATACCCAACACCAGCTTGCTGACATTTTTACAAAACCCCTTGATGCTTCTCGATTTGCTTACTTGCGTGGGGAACTTGGCATTTGTCACCCTTACGGCATTTTGTGAGGGGGAGCAGTTTTTAGATGGATATGCCTTTGCTAATTGTGTTAAAATTGCATCTACATCTTTTGCACTTATATGCCTGCGTATAATTCATGAAATCATGACAGCTCAGCTCTTTTTAATTTATCTGGAACATTAATGTGCATGATGTTTTCTCTTCAAAATCAAATCATGCTCACTGCTTAGTCTTGAATCTAGCATGTTTAGGCAGGACTGCTTTTAGCTATCTTTTATCTGCTTGATAGCAAGACATTGTTCATTGGATGCTAAAAATTGCAACTTGAAAAATTGTTCTACATTTTCATGGTTATTCATAAAGTGCCAAACAATTGGTTCACTTAGTTAAAATCAACATCTCCATGATTTGCATGTTTTAAGAGAAAAGATCCAGGTGGGTTTGTTTGTCGCACTACCCTATTCTAGACTGCTCACCATTGCACATTGGTCTGAACTGGAATAGTGTAGTGTATACCAAAATCTTTGCCTTAAGCTTCTTATGGCTTTCATGCCTAGGCTTGGCCGGATTGGAAAGTATAAGGTGGACAAACAAATAACCCCTGGCACTAAGAAAAGAACTACAAAATTCATTGATTATCAAGGTTGCTTCTCATGCTCCATTTGAACTGGACTTGTCTGTCTAGAGTAGAAATTGACTAGCTTTGCGCAGTCCTTGCTCTTACTTGTCTAGTGTCCTTGACTAAGTGGTGATGCTTTTATATCCAAAAATGATCAACTCACATGCTTCATCATGCTTTTAGAGAATGTTAAATTGAGCTGAGCCCATGATCATTGGTGTTATTGTTGGCATATTTTTGCTTCATATGTCTTTGCAATTCTGCCTATTTCGAAGCTTTGCATCTTTTACATGCTACTTGATGCTTGCATTGCCAAAGGGGGAGAAATTCCGGAAAGACTTGCTTCGTTCTCTGCCGCAAGGGGTATAATTTCCAAAGGGGGAGAACATTTGACATAAAGGGGGAGAAGAGTTTTTATTGCCAAAGGGGCTTTTTACTCTTTTAAGAGAAAGAGGGAGGAAAATTCTTTTATCAAGTGACATGATTTGGCTCTTTTCTGAGTTTTTATGGTCACTTGTGTGCTGAAAGTTTTTAATTTTCTTGATCTTTAAAGTTGGTTGTCAATGCACTCATCAAGGGGGAGATTGAGAAACCAAGGGTTGGTTTCAGTGTTTGTGATGAGTGATTGACAGGATTTTTACCCTCTGTTCGAAGGATACCTCCGAAGGGTGTTCGGAGGTTGGACCTCCGAAGGTGTTCGGAGGAGGGTACCTCCGAAGGGTGTTCGGAGGTGGTTTTACCGAAGGGAGTTCGGTGTTTGCTTGCTGCAGCTGTTGCAACGGAGTGTGCGTGTCGGAGGGGTCCGACAGTACACGATGACTGGGTTCGTACCGAAGGCTTCGGTACTTTGGGCGGTACACCGGAGGGTGTACCGGAGGTTGCTAACCCGGAGAGGTCTCCGAAGTACTGGATACACTTGTCTATTTGTCTGTGGTGCGCAGGGACTTTGGAGGCGACGGACAAGGTTCGTAGCAGGTGAACTTGGGTCAAGCGGGAGGCTTGATGCCAAGGGAGCGGGGAGCTCCGTCACGGTGGCTGCGAAGGTGGTCCAGGTCGGTCCTCGGGTCGAGGCGTGCCAGGTGAAGGCAGAGAGTGCGGAGCGTGGCTCCGGCTGAAGGTGCTCCGAGACAAAGTCCTCGGAGGTGAGGCACTTCGAAGGTACTCCGGATGGAGTGACTTCGGGTATGGTGGAACAAGTCCTCTGCGGAGGCAAGGAATTCGAAGTGTGCTCCGGAGGGAGACATTCGAAGGTGCCCGACGAAGGTCTCAGAAGTCGAGGCACATCGAAGGCATGGTCCGGGTGAGGCTCGTCGAGGAGTGTGCTCGGGGAGATACACTGCGACGAAGTGCTCATGGAATGCTTCATGCGGAGGCCTTGGACGAAGGAGGGACTTCGAAGGGTGGTACTCCGAAGGTGGGGCTTCGGAGGGAGGAAGGCTTCGGAGCGAGGCTAGCTCCGGAGTGAGGTTGACTTGTGGTGCTTCGGCCTGCATGGCTTCGGTACACGGACTGATGGAGTTCGAGCTGGGTGAAGCTGCGAAGCCGTGGTGGTCCACTCCGGAGGTGTTGGTGCGAAGGCACAAGGGCTTTGACGGCTTCGGCTCAAAACCGTCACTGTATCGAAGGCCATCTTCGGCGAAGCGAAGGCCACCAGGCTCAAGGCTTCTCGCCGAAGCTACCGCACCCTCGCGTGCGAAGGGAGGTTCCAGAAGGTCAAAGACTGCAAAGGCTGGCACTGTCTGTTCTGTAAAAGGCTGACACTGTCCCCTCTGCAAAGCTGACAGAGAAGCCTCCAGAATAAAGGTGGACTACCTTTTGTACCCCTTAGTTCTGTAGAGACAAATCCTTTGTAAACCCTAGGGGTAGTGTAGTCATTTCCTTTGGGTGAACTGTGGGCTATAAATATGGGGGCTCGGTAGGTAACATTTAACACTTTGAGCATTTACTGTTGAGCTCCTGTAGCCACATACCTCGTTGTATTCATCCAGAGTTCAATTTATTGTGTTCCTTGTTCAAGCAGCGAAGCCCTGCTTCCTTGTGCTTTTTGCTTGAGCTCGCGTTACATACCTCGCTAGTTGTAGTGCACCGAAGCCTGTCTAGGCGAAGGTTGTCTTTGAGCGAACTGTGTTTTTCAGTATGCTGTCGCTCTATGTAACAGGAGGTGAGACCTCTCTGCTTACTAGCAAAGCCCTGAGCGAAGCCCGTTTTGCTTCTTGTGTCAAAGCCCTTAGCGAAGTCCGTTTGTGTGCGTGTAGACCTTCGTGTACGAAGCACAGCACTAGTTGCTACTGCCAAGTACTTGGTCGAAGTCCTCAAAGGGCTGTCCACTCTTGCGAAGGGTGAAGTGCGAAGCCTGCTCGAAGCACCCCGTGTGCGGAGCCTGCACTGATTTAGCGGAGTAGATTTTCGAGGGTTGTAAGTGGAGCGAAGTCTTCTTGGCTTCAAACTTTTGCTCCTGCGAAGCCTGTGTTCGGAGGTGTCAAAGTACCTCCGAACCAGACCTTCGAAGGTTGTGTTCGAAGCCTGTTCCGCAGAAGACAGAGCTAAAACCGAATGCTAGTTTTTAGCCCGAAATTTTAAAAGCTCCCATTCACCCCCCCTCTGGTCGCCGTTTCCGGTCCAACATTAATATTTAGTTTTTAAGTCAAGAATATTTTTATTTGTGTCAGTTGATTTTTTCAAGGGTATTTTAGGAATTTTGAAATTTATTTTAGAGTCAGTATTAATTTACCCTAGGGGTAAATTAGTCTTTTCATGTATTAGGAGTCGCCTATAAATAGGCCCCTACCCCTGGGGATAGGATGACTGTTTTCCCAATAATCAATCTATTCCAGTCCACCGCACGGTTTTCATCTGCAAATTTCTCTCGCCGCCGCTCCGTCCGGTCACAGCGAAGCGGCAGCAAAAAGCAGAACAGCAGCCTAGGCTGCAGCGCACCTAGCGCTCTGCTTGGAAGCAGGACCACGCGCGCGGCTGCACACGCCAGGCTAAGAGCTGGCTGGTTTTCCGCGTGGAGCCACGCGTGAGGAAGCACGGCAGCCGAGGGCACGTAAAATCACATCGCCGATTGAAGGGAGCAAGCAGCAGCGGCTGCGCCAGATGCACGTCAGCGCGTGGCATTGCGTCCGACGGAAATCATTGTGCGGCATTTTTTTCTCTTCGGTCTCCGTTCCACCCGGCAGCAGAGCAGGTGCGTCTGTCCTGCGAAGAAGGAAACTACAAACGGTGCGCGCCGACGTCATGCAGGTTAGTTTTTCTTAATCTACTATTTTTCAGCGGTTTGATTAAATCAATATTTATTTATTCTTAATTAGATTAAATCAGTTAATTATTTCATAGTTAATTTTATCTGTAAGATATTATTAGTGCTCGTATATTTTTATTTAAGTAATTTTTTTTAATCTGCTCATATAAAAAAAGGAAAAAAAATATTATTATTAGTCGCTGAATTTTTTTTTGATTTACATGAAATATCTTAGGTTTATTTCTGAATTAATTTTTGAATGATCCATGTTTTATTCTTTTTATTTGTTTTTTATTTCTAGACTGCAATATAAATATTTTGTGGTATATCTAGGTATTTTTATTTACTGTAGTATTTTTATTTAGACTACCTTTAATATTATTTTAATTAGGACACCTGTCATTTTAGGCTAGACAATAAGTTCGTTTGAGTGTTGGAATTAGGATATAGTTTGGCAAGAAATTTTTAGGCGCCCATTCACCCCCTCTGGTCGCTACTTTCGGTCCTACACTCGGCTATGCACGCTCAGCGCGATCCCGGGGCGTAATTGCGAGGTTTAACGAGGGGAAATGGTCGGCGGGCTGCGGGGGATTGAATGCCGGTGTCGATTTAATGGGGGAGGGGCTGGCGAGGCAGATCTGAGGTAGGGTCGTCAGCTGGTGGGATTTGGGGGCGGTGGCACGAGGTGGACGATGGGTCTGACGAGCAGGGGCCATAGTCAGCGGGGCGTGGGTGTACGGGTGTGGCAACGGGCGGGGCTGGCCGGTGGGGTCGGGCTCTGCCGAGAGGGGGGATTGGCGCCGACAGGTGGGGTCGAGCTGTCGGGCGCGCGCGCGGAGGGAGAGGGGGTCGCTGACGAGGGGGGCCTAGATGTCAGTGAGGGGCACGGGGAGGGAGTGGGCTGGGCCAGCTGGTTGAGGGAGAAGAGGGGGAAGGGCCCGTTACTGTTTAAAATTCATTTCCGAATAAAAATAATTGCTGAAATTGGTTTAAAGGATTTGGGTTACTTTCAACGGTGATAAAAATTTGTAAAAATTCTCAAAAATATATCTTGGCCTTGGGATCATATACAAATTTTTCTAGCCTCTGGTTTGGATATTTCCTCTAGGTTCTAGTTTATTTAGGCATAAATTGCATTAAGGGAATAAAAATGATTCTTTTCAGAGAATAAATAAAATAAAATGTATTTTTATTTCTTTTGGAAATTTGGGGTGTTACAGTCAGTTCCTCGTTATGCTAGGCGCGCTTTGCCTCCAAAGCCTCTCAAATGCACTCTTCACAGCCCTTCTTCTCGCTCTTATCGGCGTGCACGTAAGCATGTCTCTTTCTCTCCAACGCCGACGATCTTCAAGTTCTGCTCCGGTGACCCAGCCCACTGCCTTGAGGCAGTCTCACCCAGTTACGCGCGAGAATCAAATTCAAATCTTAACCACAACGTTCAAATCTCAGAAGCCTTTCAAGCCCTAGGAATCCGTTTCTGGTAGGCTCAATCAAAGTACTAGTTTGCAGATCAAAATCTTAGGACAGGAAGATTTTGTGCTGTGGAAAGGTTGTTACCTCTCTTACCTCGATCCTAGGACCTTTCCCCAAAGTAGCAATGGCTGCAGATGCTTCTGCTGCAAGGAAAGAGGGCACGTTTACTCGGCGATTACTGATGCAGCGCCGCACGCAACCAGCTCACTCAAATCGCATTATCTCGTCAAAGATAGCCTTTTGCAGACTACACCATGCGTTTTCACCTTCGTCTCCTAGACCACAAGCTATAGGCTTACAATAAATGGTCTCGTCAATCACCTCAACACGGCTTTGTGCCATACATAGAGTATAGCATGAACCTAACAGGGGGCGGCTACCACCTTGCATTAGACTCCGTTGGATACCAAAAGCAGTAGCTTTGCCCCCAGATTCAGCTCCCACCTCCACTGCCATTGTCTCGTTCAACACCGACAACTCTTTCGCCAAACCTCGTTGTCAACCTGCTCTTGCTACTCCAAACCTTCAAATGACAAACTTTCCGATGGACCCACTGGCTTATGTCCCCAGAGGGGGAGTCTTGTTTGACGGTGGAGGCGAACTCAGAAAGAGGCGCAATGTGGTATCACTCTTGGGCCAGCACGTCAGGAAGCATGAAGACTTGGTCATAGCAAACTGTGATGAAAACTTCACTGCCTTGGAGCATCACGAGTTCCTAATGCTCATTCATCACCGCCTTACACAAGTACTCGGGATGCAAGTCTTAAGGTATGGAGTTTATCCTTTCGGATTAGGGTTCTTCAAGCTTGGAGGAATTTTCCAATGTGATAGTCTAGTCAGCACAAGACCCTATTGGATTGGGGAAAGACTTATAACTTTTGCCAAACATGATGAGGGACAAAACTTTAGAAACTCTCCAGCAACTAGGGTTGTTAGGGTCATGTTCTTAGCTTTCCCGCTAGATTTCAAAGAGCTTAGTTACCTTGAACAAATAGTGGCGTCTTTCGGGAAGCTTCTACATTGGAACCCAAAAGATACAAGTCTCCGTAGAATCATGTTGAAAGTGCTAGTTGATAAAACAATAGACATCCCTAGAAGCATAACGATTAAGTCTTGTCATTCTATGGATGGGGAGGGCAGATCTTGGACTTTTTTGGTCTATATTATTAACAGTGAACTAGCTAATGGATTCCCGGGGGATGAGGATGATCTACCCCCCAATGGTAGTAATCCACATCCATTCAATGGAGAGGTATACCCCGGTGAACCTAACTGGGTCCAACAATGGGTAAACGATCAAATGTTGCACGTTGGTTTTCACAACGCTCCAGCTGTAGAGGAAGCAATACATGCACAACATGTCAATGTAGATCCGATGGTTGATATGGTGCAATGGGAGCAGTGGCCGATCCAAAACAATAATATTCAACGGATGGCTCAGCTGCAAGAAGAACTCAGTGTAGAAGTTTCAGGATTATCGGTGGGACTCAATAGTGGATCAACAACAATCTTTGGTAACAATACTAGTGTCATTGACTTGGCACAATCAACTCAGAAGTGTCTGTAGGAAGCTGTCCCAAGAGCAATATCACCACCAAATCTTCCACGCCCACCGATCAAATTGGTGTATAGCCGTCGTCAGCGCAATATAGTGAGTGACAACCAGCTGATGGTCAATGCAACCCAGGCAATTGCATCAGTAAGTATTTCTGACTCTGGCTTGAGAAGAAGTGCTCGCATTAAAGCACGTTTACAAGGTTTTAAAGCGTCATCCGTTTCCCGCAAAGATGCTAACATTCATACACAAGGCTCTGCAAAGAAAGTTGATAAAGGAAAAGGGATTCTTTTGCCGGATCTACCTTCCTTTCAGCACTTTATACAAGCAAGTACAGATGGTAAGTTTTATGCGGAGCTCACTATTGGTCAAATTAAAACAATGCAACCCACTATTGTGGCCTAATTGCAGATCAAGTGGGTGTGGACAGGCTGATGGCAGAAGCACAGGATAACAATCAGTTGGTGCCAGCCCGAGCCAACGTTGAGGGTGATGAAGATGATGGCAACTAAACAGTAGTGTCGTTTTAGGATGGAAAGGGGTTTAGGACTCTGGGTTTGCTTTTGTAATAATGTCGACCTGTTTAGTCGTGCCAGGACAAGTAGTGCTAAGACTTTGTGGATTGCTTTTGTGAAACTTTTAAGCAAAAACTTATTCTGAGATGAGGAATGTTATGCTCTATTTGGATTATGGATTCATGGATTGGTTCGCTCTTGCCACTTGGTAGCAGGAGGAGTAGCCTCAGTCCGATCTCTAAATGTGTCATAAAATCAAATGGGGTATCCTTAACTGGAATATTTGGGGACTCAACGCGACAAGAAAACGGCTAGCGGTAAAGTCCACTCTTTTGGACAAGACATACTCTATTTTTTGCTTACAAGAAACAAAGCTCTCCCACGTGGACAATTCTGTGGTTAGAAGCTTGGCGCCAAAAAGGTTCAGCAAGTTTGCGTTTTCGCCATCAAATGGCGCGTCAGGAGGAATTTTAGTAGGTTGGGTAGGTTCGCATCTGAAAGGACAAGTAATTTCTTACAACGCATTTCACCTGACAATTTGCTTTCACTCATCACAGACAATCATTCGTGGTACCTAACCACAATTTATGGTCCTTGCCATGAGCCAGAACGATCAATGTTTTTACTTGGTTGGATCAAATAGACTTGGAATATTTGATGATTTGCCACTCTTAAAATGAGTTTCGATTATTTGCCACTTTGGCCCACTGTCATACACTCAGATGGTCCCACTTGTCATCCACACAAGTGGCAAATAATCAAAGTATACAAACTTTTTAGTGGCAAATCCTCAAATTTCCCAATAGACTATACGCAGCATAAAAACTAGATGTTTGTAGGTGATTTTAATCTATACCGATTCTCCCACAATAGAAATAGGGATGGACAGCAACAGTCAACGCAATCACAATGTTTTAATAACTGGATTAATTGCAATGCTTTGATGGAAATACCACTGCGTAGGAAACACTATACCTGGAGCAACATGCAGTGAGACCCACTGCTAGTGCAATTAGACTGGTGTTTCACGTCACCCCATTGGGTAGCAACCTTCCCAAGTACCTCCTTTACAGGACTGGATAGATTCATTTCAGATCATATCCCTTGTCTAATTGAAGTTAACACCAAGGTTCTTAGGCCCTACATTTTTAGGTTTGAAAACTTTTGGATTACTATGTCGGGTTTCTTAGAAGTTGTCCAACGCACATGGTGTCGGTATAACAACAGTACTGACGAGGCGAAAAGTATATCGGTTAAAATCAAAGAACTGTAGAAGAACCTTAAAATATGGAGCTCGCATTTGGGAAAATTAGAGAATACAATTAAGTCATGTCACATTGTCATCTCAGCAATTGACACATTTGAAGAATATAGACAACTCAACATTTGTGAGCACAACTTCAGGATCATTTTGCGGGACCACATTGAACGACTGTTACTCAGTAAACAAACATACTGGAAACAAAGATATATTGTTCGGTGGACGTGTCTGGGTGACGAAAATACAAAAAAATTTCATGTAGCAGCAACTGATTGGATGCGGCAAAACATAATTTCAGTCCTAACAAAAGTTGATGGGGAAGTTGTGCGCTCGCATCAGGAGAAAGCTACCATTCTGCTTGACGCATTCCTGGATAGAGTGGGACGTTCGGCAAATACCCCAACGGTTTATCAAGCTCCCATTGTTTTTCACTGAATACCTAACCTGAACAAATTAACTGCGCCCTTTACAAGTAATGAGGTTGATGCGGTAATAAAAGAAATGCCCCTGGCATGGATGGTTTTAACACAAGATTCTATAAAGCAACTTGGGACATCATAAAGCATGATTTCTACAATCTTATTTCGGCATTCCATGAAGGGAGGGTGGATCTACGACCACTTAACAATTCCTTCATCACGTTAGTACCAAAAACTATCATACCAGAAACAGCAAATGATTTCAAACCTATCTCGCTAGTACAATTCGTGGTTAAACTGATCACAAAAATTCTGGCAAATAGACTGCAACCATTCATGAAGCAGGGCATTCATGAGAACCAATATGGGTTTATAAAAGGAAGATCTATTCAAGATTGTCTAGCATGGGTCTACGAATTTAATCACCGTTGTTGCCAATCAAAAAAGCTGGTGGCGCTGTTTAAGCTTGATTTTGAGAAGCATTTGATAAGGTAGAGCACACAGTTATCCTCTTCATAATGAATAAAATGGGATTCCCTACACTCTAGATCAAATGGATTGACTCATTGTTAAAATCGGCAAGCTCAGCAGTAATACTGAACGGTTCACCGAGGAAGAATTTTGAATGTAAAAGGGGAGTTAGGCAAGGGGATCCACTGTCACCTTTGTTGTTTGTGATTGTGGGGGGAATTGTTACAATTTATAATAAACTCGGCCAACTCTCAGGGTATAATCACTGTGCTAGACTGCCACATGCAAAATGAGTTTCCGATAGTACAATATGTAGATGACACGATCATATTTATCAAAGCTACACAGAAAAATATCTTCTATCTTAACGGGCTATTGAACTCATATTCAGATTTCACAGGGCTCAAGATAAATTTTGCAAAATCTTGTCTAATTCCTATAAACATTGACTCTGGACAGGCAGAGCTCCTAGCCAAAACTTTTGGATGCATGATTGAGAAGTTCCCTATGACATACTTGGGCTTACCTTTGGGAAACAGATTACCAAGGTATCAGGACTTCGCGAATCTCACAGATAGAATTGAGAAAAGATTGGCTACCACCTCCTACTGGTTATCCTCTGCCAGGAAATTACAGATAGTTAATTCGGTTCTAACTGTCTTACCAACGTACTCAATGTGTATGTTCCAATTACCGGTAAAGGTTGCCTGCCGAATTGACCTAACTAGGAGACACTGTCTTTGGCATGGACATAATGCGGATACACCAAGTCGATCCCTAATTAGTTGGTCCAAAGTTTGCATACCAAAAGACAAAGGAGGACTAAGAGTGATAAACATCAGAGCTCAGAACAATGCGCTGCTAACTAAGCATCTAGACAAATTCTATAACAAGCATAACATTCCTTGTGTAAATCTTGTCCGGTAAAACTATTATAGATCGGGTACAGTGCCTCATTTGGGTTGTAGGCAAGGCTCTACTTAGTGGAAAGGGGTCCTAAAACTTTCTCCTCTTTTTCTAGCAAACGCGAGACCTGTAGTAGGACTTGGATCCACCATCTCTATGTGGTATGACGGTTGGGCAGGTCGGCCGCCTAATCAGGTATTCCAAAGACTTTTTACATTTGCAAAATATAAGGAATGCTCGATCCAAAGGTACATGAACCAGATAAATCTATCCCAGGTGTTCTTTTTGCCGATGTCTTCGAAAGCAGCGTTTGAACTCACTCAGCTTGAGTGGCTCCTCAGCTTGGTAAGTCAGAACCAAGGCAATTTGGATTCGTGGCACTACATTTGGGGGGACAAACCCTACACAGCAAAGGATCTATATGCTAATACTTTCAGGCACCTAACAGTGCACCCGGTTTTCAAATGGCTGTGGGCTTGTCGCTGTGCAAAGAAACTCAAGGTTTTCTTTTGGTTACTACTTCAGGACAGATTGAACACAAAATATATTCTGAGAAGGAAGAACATGTTGCGGCCAGAAGATGACTGTTTTTGTGTGCTCTGCGTAGAGCAACACTTAGAAACATCTCAACATCTTTTTGAGGGTTGTGACTTTGCGAAGCAATGTTGGGGAAAGATTGGCCTTAGTTGGCCTTTGGGTAATGACCTACACAATCAAATACATACAATCAGGTCCATTCACAACAAACACATCATCATGGATATCATCGTCATTGGTGCTTGGTCGATCTGGATTCACAGAAATGACAAGATTTTTCGACAGAAACCAACATCGGTTACAATCTGGTGTGACTAGTTCAAAACTATGGTGGCACAACAAAGCCATAGACATGGTTGTCACCGCGCCCTGACGAAACCAGTCGCTAGGGGACCGACTGGACGCCTAGGCGATCAATTAGCAAACAGAGGTCAGCACTCAGCAAACATGTCCATAGCAGCAGTAAACATAAGTGATAACTGATAAGTCCATATCATACAAGATTCAATTTCAAAGTTCATACTTCATAGTTCATACTTCATAGCACACATGCAAAATAAACATATTGCTGCCTGCTGCTGCTGCCTGTTGCGGCGAGGGAGCAGGGGAGGGGGAGTGGATGAGAGAGGCAGAGAGGGAAGCAGAGGCAGCGACGCAAGGGGAGGGGAAGCAGAGGCGGCGGTGCGGCGCACGGGGAGGGGAAGTAGAGGAGGCCAGCGGCGCACGGGGAGGGGCAGAGGCGGCGGCCGATGGTGCAAGGGGCAGAGGCGACGACGCAACTCGCAAGGGGAAGGGGAAAAAGTCGAATCTCTAGTCAGGGGGTTAGGGCGATGCCTTAGACACTAAATCTCGCCCTAGTCGCCCGCCCAGACATGCCTGGCGACCGCCTAGTCACCATGGGCGACGCCTAGAACGTCTAGGCGGGCACCTAACTCCACCAGGCGAGGCGAATGTTCATGGCGTTCGGCGGTGACCGCCTGGACGCCTAGTCGGCGCCTAGGCATCGCCTAGGCGACGTCGTGACAACCATGGCCATAGATACAAGCTGACAACTAAGATGGAAATCATAGCCTGGCTATCAACTATCTAATAACTGAACAAAGGGTGTGAACTATCGCGAGGACCATACTCATCCTTTTTCATTTCTCTGAGATAGGGGTGTCAACTCTTGCTTTGTCTTAGGGACCTGTGTCATGGTGGCACAACAAAGCTATATAGTTGTGAAGTTGTCAAACTTATCTTGATAGGGTCAATCTTTCGATCTCTAAGCTTAGGAACTATTGACTTCTGTAAATTTGTTTTCTATGGTTGTTTCAATAAATAACCTCAGTAGGAGCCTCTCCTACTGGTTATTCTCAAAAAACCATGGTGTAGTATTGTAGTTTCAGTTTATGACAATACATAACACATCATTACAAGATAAAAACCCTGAGCACAACTTGACCAGTGACCAGTGACCAATTGAGGCTTAGGCCCACACCGAGTCGTGTTTGGTTCTGTTGTGAGCCGTGAAAGCTACTGTGAGTTGTCTGTTATGAAAAAGCTGTTGTGAGCTATGAAAAAGCTGAAAATCATTTGATTCAAACTGTTGTGAGCTAACGGTTTTTTATAATTGACATAATTTTATCATTATAATATTTCATACATATATATAAATAGGAAACGATCAACATTGATGTAACTAAATATCTAGAAAATATATTAAATAAATAAATAAGTCCATAGTCCATCTCATAGAGTAACCGGTAACTACATAGTTATCTCATAAAATTGTGCAATGTAATAGAAGTCATAATGCTATTAGATCAATTAAGACACATTGAATTCATGTTATCTAATTTATACTAAAAATCATAAAAGCATGATCTAAAATGCTTCCAAATTTGTACTAAAAAAGCTGCTTTTCGTGGGAGAAATAGTTTGGGTAAATCCATTTAGTTCAACTTCTGTTTTTTCACAGCAAAAGCAGATTTTAAAAGCAGAACCAAATGCACCCTAAGTCTAAAGGGGTGTTTGATTAGTCCAAAATTTAGTCTTATCACATCGGATATTTGAGTGCTAATTGTAAGTATTAAACATAGGTTAATTAAAAACTAAGTATATAAATGAGAACTAATTTGCGATACAAATCTATTAAACCTAATTAATCTATTATTAACGTATGTTTACTATAGCATCATATTATCAAATCATGAATTAATTAAGTTTAATATATTCTTCTTGCCAAGATACTCAGTCATTACTATCCTTAAAGCGTCGGAGAATTGGAGCTCCCAGAGGCCGGAGGAATTCGAGGGATGTGGTCGATTCAGCGCGTGCCACGTCGCTCCAGGGAGAGCTGTCATTGTTTCGAAAAATCCCTCCTTTTTATCGATAATTTCATAAAGGTCTAGCATCGTACAGGAATATATATCTGAATTGTTACCTTTGTGCCCTTGTTTTCCTGATATTTTCTATGTGAAGAAGAGAAAATCAAGAAAATTGGAATGCGCTCTAAATACAGAAAATGCAGGTGCTTATTCGCAAAAATATCGCCGCTGGCCGCTGGGAGCCCAGAGCCCCGCGTGGAGATCCCCATTCGCTTAGCCGGTTGTCCCCCATGCCTAACCCTAGCCGTCGTCTGCTTCTCGCACCTGCTCTGCCTTAGCTCTGACGCCGCCTGGTCCCCTCCCCCATCCGCCCGACTCTGCTCTACCTTACGCTAGCTGTCTCATCCGCCAGACCATGCTGGCACTCGCAGCGGCCCTCTCTGAGAAGGCGGAGGCGGCACCGTCCCCGGCGGCGTTGAGGCTGGAGCGCCCACTGCCGCCGAAGGGGATGCCCGTGGAGTACCTGAGGGAGCAGGACAGGGCGCGGCACGACAGGAGGGGGCTTCTCGGAGGGTCATCCGCCGTAGCCGGCGTGGTGGGCTTTCCGGTGGAGGGCTCCACTGATCCGTTCATGTTCAGGTGAGTGAGCTTCCTTGCTTTTTCCTACGTTTGTCTGGTTGAGTTCGATCGGGTTGGTCATGCGTGCTGGTGGAAGCATCTACGTTTCACACCTGGGCTTCTTCGGCGTTGTCATATGAATGAATGAAAAATAATTTTAGGGTAAGATTTTTGTACTTTTTTATTCATAATGATCAAAATAACAGTGCTAGATTTCAAATTTGGCTAAGACCAACAAACCGTAGCATATATACTGCAAAGTGCAAACACAATTATTCCCATACTTGCAGCACATTGATGTGCAATTTTCTATGAAATTGTCAGCACCGGACTTAACTAGATGGGTTGTAATGAATTAACACTAACTACGCTCCAAAACTATATTGATTGACTAAATAAGTACAAATTATTGGCATGAAATAACTTATAGCTCGGACAGAGCACAAGGAGCAGAAGAAGCCAGGAAGTTTCTAAGCCTTCCTGTCATGTTTGTACTGTTGTGGCCTACTGGCCTGTGACGGTGGCAAGGTATAATCTTGAAAAGGGTAGGCACAATGTGTTGCTGCAGAAAAGGAGGAACATGTTCTTGCCTGTAATGACCATAATAATGTGCTTTTCAGTGTTGTATATCTAATTATCTATGTGTATTATCGGTTTATAAGACTGGGGATTAGTATTAGATAAACAAAGGACAGTGACCATGCGAGCCCGTCCCCATCCCCATTCCCATTCGGCCAATCCCTTCCCCATCCCCTTAACCCTAGCCGCCGCTCCATCTCCTCTTCGCCGCGGGCGTCGCTCCTCCACGTGGTCGCGGGCGTCGCTCCTCCTCCACGCCTTGGGCCTCCTCGCCGCACGCGACGCGTCACTCCTCCTCCTCCGCGTCTCGGCCGCCTCCTTCTGCCCCGGAAACGCCCTGGCCACCTCCTCCCACACCGGAAGCACCCCAGCCACCTGCTCCCGCGCCAGCAGCGCCTCGGCCTCCTCCTCCCGCACCCCATGTCAGCAGCACCCCGGCCACCTCCTCCCGTACCCCGTAGGATCCCAGCCACCTCCTCCTGTGCTATGCCAGTAGCACCCCTGGTCGTCTCCTCGACTCTTCGCTACTGCATCATCACCGGTGAGGACCCACACCTCTTCTCTTTGCCTTTTACCTTAGCTTCTCTTCTAGATCTGGGAGCTTGTCTCATTGCCTTGTCCTTGTGATAATAGTAGTTCATTTTTTTAAAAAAATGGTTGGTTCAGCTGTAGCTCATGTATTCTTCATCAAATGACCATATCTGGTAGAAACGATGCTATTTTATCTCTATGTTTGAATAATTTTTTGTACTGCCTTGAACTGATTAACATAGTGATTACTTAATGTTCAGTGAGTGTTTTGTGTATTTCGATCGGGGCTCTGCTTACCTGATTCAAACCGTTGTGATCTCCACAAGTTATTGTTCAGACAACTCAAATGCAGATGTGGGCAGATCTGCAGATAGGGCCTCTTCAATGATGTGGGAGAGGTATGATGAGGAGGTTGATTCACTGGCAGCCACTCCATTGCTTATGAAAACTGGTCTACTTGAGTAATTTAATGTCACAAGAGACACGAGTGATTATCTTTGGTATATTACTAGGTAATGCTGGTCAAATAAATTGTGATCTCTAAATCTCAATAGGCATAAAGTATTATGTCCCAAAAATCTAAAATATAAGTTGTATAAGTTTTTCACATGGTCTTCAATGGATAATTTGAACCATTAATTTCATTCACTATATATTATCAAAAACTGCAAAGTTAACATCGTAGAAAAGTATTTTTAAATAGGAATCTAACTATACAACATACATAATGTTAAACATATATGTTTTAGTTTAATTATTACAGTGTTAACTTTTCTAAAAATGTGGGTGACTTGTACTTTGGAATGGAGGTGGTCCTATAAATTCAGGATATGGTGACTATCAATCCCTTTTCTATGTAAAACTTTGCATTGGCTTCCTGTCAATGGCAATTATGTATGCTCTGTCTCTGACCGCATGCAATCTGCTAGCCATGCCTTGCATATCTTTGTCAATGGACAACTCCAAAGTTTGTACTTGAAAATGCCTCCTACCTTAGTGTTGTGGAAACTAAATAATGAACAAAATGATTTTACTTCCTTCTCTTTCGTAGATTCTGCTTATGGGACCAGGAAGATCAAAGAATCTCATATAATGACAATGCTAACCTTCGTGTTGGTTCTAATAAAATTTCAGTGTTGAGCGTTGCTTGTGGACTGCTGGTTTTTTCCCAATCACTAAATGAATTTCCATATGTTTACAATTAATGATCATGTGTATGATCGTGATTTTTCTTTATCCTTCTATATAGAATATTGGAGTGAATTACGAGACTATATATTTAGGTAGTCCTTGTTGATATTATGACTGCAGTTCAAAGATATCGTGTATTTCTCAAGGCTCATAAATTCCCTTTCACATGTAGAAAAGTTATATCCGTAGATGAATATTATCTTTTTTTTGAGACATTGACCCCTTAGCTCCTTTAAAGAAATAGATAATGCAGCATGCAGGCAGTGCCCTATGCCAGATTCAGTTGAAAATATTGTTGTCAGACTATCTGGCTTTTGACAAGTTGATGAGGATGAGGACTACGACAACGAGGATTAGTTAGGATCATCTTCTCATTGTATGTTCCAACACAAGAGTTTTCCTGGGGTTGTAAAATGCAAATATAGTTATAGCTCAGCTAGCTGTGATGTGTTGTCCACATAATTCACCAGTTTTCTTTTCTCTTATAAAGGTTATGAACTTTTTGTTAGTGCGTTGTCCTAATCACTTTGATTTTCTATAAGTAGGTGCTTATGGATGGAGCGCACAACGTGCGCGTTATGTCTAGTACATGTTAAAACCGTTGAATATTATTTTGTTAGTAATTAACCTCTGACAGTATGATCTCTTCTCTCAAACTAAACACAAATACCATTTTATATTCAGTACCCTTCTATTCCATCGCAAGTCGCAACTCGTGCTCTAATCCCAACACTATCTTAAAACACCAAACAATACTATTAACCAAAAAATAAAGAAATTTTTGCTCTTATGCCACAAAGTTGAGTGGTGTTTATTTTTTTGCCATGTCCTGTGTGTTTGAAAACTAAGTCCAAAAATCATATGTCATACACTTGTATAGGACAAAAGAGCAAATTCTATCTTATAAGTGGCATGAATCTCCCAAAAATAAACTCCGAATTCTTTTCCGGGTAGTTCCCCGTCATTCCACTCCGACGCTGCAATCCCATCTCCTACCACCACGCCCCACCATCCCGGATCCGCGCCGCCGCCGCCCCCACCTCGGATCCGTGCCGTCGCCGCCACGTGGCGACGCCGCCCGACGCCTCGTCGACGCCGCGCCACCGTCGCCGCCGCTGCCGCTGCAAGAGGTAAACGAATGGTGAACTAATTACAGAAGGTATGATCCTAAACTAAACGAATTTAGGCATGCATCATTTAGCTGAGGCGTGAAGTGGATGGAACCAATTAGAGGGAAATGGGCTGGGGGAGGGTTGAACCCATTGATGGAAATTGGTTGGATTGGTTTGGATTGAAATTTCTTGTGGGTTGATCTGCTTTGGGTTTTGGAGGTGGTTTGTAGTTTGTTTGGGTTGGGTTTCAAACTATTAGCACCCCTAGAAACAGGGCATTTTTTCCGGTGGTATTAAAGTGCACAGGTATTTCGGTGGTATATAACTAAAGATGTGAAATTTTGGTGGTATAGAACCAATTTTTTCTTGTTTTTTCCCTATGTTTCCACTAGTATCTAGCCCATTTCTTCTTCTTTTTGGTAACAATTCTTGCCTTAGCAAGTTAGTGTTTTATGAGTAGCAAATAGCAATATGATTAACCCTCTGAAATGGTCCATTCAGATATTAGGATGGACAAAGTCACACAAGCTGTTGAGAACCTGAAGAAGGAATGGAATCAAGCTGTTACACAGCTTGAAGAGTGCATTGCTGCAATTGAATCATGTGGGAAGATGGGAAAGGGGACAGAGGAAGCAAGTTCCCTTCCTAGGTTGAACGGTTCTGCGCAGGATGCACAACAATTTCTCAATTCATTGCAGTGCAGGCTTGATCCTCTAGCAGAGCAGCTGCCCACTTTTGAAGAAGTGCAGTCTGGCCAAGAAACCTTGAGATCATGGAAGGAACAGTATCAGAAGTAAGATATTCTCTAGCCCCCTACTCCCTAGTTAGTTTGTTTTTCATATGAACTAATATATATTTGCAGGTTACGCATGAGGCTGAGGAATGCTAACTTACAAGCGATTTCAAACATTAAAAAAGCTGCTCAAGAAGAGGTGTGTGATGAGAGTATGGTATATTAGTTTGATTCTTAATTGCCTGGACACTGCATGCTTATTCGTAAGTTAAGGTGCTCACTTTCTAATTGCCCTTTCTCTAGAGGGATCTTCTTCTAGGGGGTGGAGAAGAATCTACCATCCGCAGGCGTAATCTGCAGTAAGTTGGTTGTCTCAAGGTTTCCTTCAATTGTGTACTGTGTATATTTGAGAAGTTCATTGCACTGTGTGTTCGATGATCTCTTCGGTTACATGGGAATTCCTTGCTAGTGTAGCATGTGGGAAAGGCACAAAATCACTTGTGAATCTTAATTCTTGCTTATACTGTGAGTGTCTAATTGGGAATGGTTGTATTACTTTTTTGTTTGTAGGGGCAGGAGTCTCATCCTGTCAAAATTAAAAGAACATTTGATTTCTGAGCTTGCATTTTAGTAAACACTTGCCTACTTAATGATTAGGACAAAGGCTGGGATGACATCTGCTGCAGAAAGTATAACTGATAGCCTCCGCCGGTCTCGCCAATTGATGGTTCAGGTTAGCACACCTGTGTTTAACTGATGTGCCATATGCTAATGACTCGTTCTTAAATTTCCATCTAATTATTATGCACGTTTACAGGAAGTGGAAAGAAGTGCAAATACCTTGGCAACTTTTGGTATGTTTCACGTGCTCCTAGGGATTCACATGTAGTTTTTATTGTTTTCTGGATTTCTAGAGCTTTTGTGGAAAAGATTAGTTCCACATTTTGCTAACATTTCTTGAACAATATTCCAGCGCCTTATTTTAATGACTCATGTTACAAAAGACGAAGTAAAGGCTGCTTGTAGATAGTTCAGTACATTTTGGTCTAATTTGTATGGTCATTATAGTCTCACATTATGCACGTGTACTTAACTACAGGATGGTTTTTTATTATCATTAAGTAAATATGGCAGAACCTTGTACATGAAAACCAGAAACTATTCCTTTTATGCTACCCTTATGCATTTTCTGAACTATCAACTATCAAGTTGTGAGATAGCTTTAATGTTTACTCTAATGCAGATGAATCAACAAGTGTTCTCCGGAAGGCTGAAGGTGAATATCAAGGGCATCGCTCTTTGCTGATGCGTACACGTGGTTTGCTCTCCTCAATGCAACGACAAGATGTTCTTGATAGGTAGGTTACTAGGTATTGATATCATCAATCTTTCAGATAGCTCTAATATGGCATTATTAGTTTATTACCGATTAATATATGATGTGGTCATATAATCAAAACTTTGTTTTCTGAAAATGTTTTCCAAAAGCCTGATGAAATCATGACAAGCAATCCATCTTGGAAGAATCAATAACAGGCACCTTTTTGCCACCTCCTGGATGAACCTCTCACCTTCTTGCAGATATCTTCCATTTCCTGGATATTAGGATTTAGGCATTGCAGTCTGGTCTAGTAAATGCAGAAAAAAGCACATAAATTGTAAGATTCTTTATTAGGATTACCTAATGTTTTCTCATCAGAACTGATACTATTGCAAAATGCAAGGAGCCCATGTATCCAGCAAACAGCTGCAAGTCTAAGTACATTGTTGCTTTCACATCCCCAGGGAATTGTTGGTGTAGCCAGGATGTACTGTCTTAATTATCTTTGTTTGAAGGACACTAAGGCATACATAGTCCAATAAGACTACGTGCATAAATATTGCATTACTCTTGTTACCAGCTCTTTCATGTAGAAACAAAGGTTCATCTGGTTTACCAATTGCCTTATTTTATGCATTTAATTTCTTATCTACCAAACAAGTTTATGCATTTAATTTCTTATCTACCAATTGCTAACTGGCTCTATTTACCAGGATCATCCTTACTGTTGGCTTTGTCATTTTCTCCTTGGTGGTTCTATATGTTGTTTCCAGACGTATTGGCCTGTTGACCCTGCAAAGGAAGCTGGCCGATGCCATCAGATCAGGTTCAATATCAGCTGAAGACGTTGTGGCAAAAGTCCAGCATGGAGTTGTCCCAGCACCTGCACCTCTTGCTCCTTCCCCTGCACCTCCGGTCTATGAGCTATGATGTGTTGTGCATTGTTCATACATGTAGATCCAGAAGAAAATATTCACCATGAGCATGTTGTGTACAGTACACCTCTAAGAATTCCAATTTCTTAGTACATGAAGGAGCTGTGCCTCTCAAGTCATATTTGCACAGTCTATGATCGAGGATTAATTCATGTTGTCAGCCTTGTTCAGTTGAAATCTGTACTTGTTTCGATTGCACCGTTTTTCACCTTTTTAGGAAATATTTTTTACTAGAACAATCTTTACTGACATTATGCTTCCATCTGTTCCGCATGTTGTACCAGCAACTGAAAAGGCCAGTTTCTACTGCCAAAATGCATTTACTTTCTACTATTACAATAGCATGAACCATGAACAGTACAAGTATAGATCCTGTTTCACCATGTCATCCATTCTGATCCTCCATTGAGCTAACAATGTCGTAACAAGCTGAACGAAAGGTTGATCAGAGCTAAGTAATTAATGTTAGTAAAAAATGAGGACACCTAAACTTGAAGTAACGGGTGAAAAGTACCAAACACAAAGAATCACAAAAATGCATATGCGTGCTCTGGAGTTAAATCTAACATGTCGTACGAGACTTAAATCGTGGAGCCTGAGTGCATCGGTAATCCTATTGCCTTTGCATGATGTTCCCTTTCGTATTTCCTGTCCTTTTGGTCTCACAAGCATCAATGACTAAGTGTGTGTTTGGTTGAACTGTAGTTGTGGAAAAAAACTGTTGTGGGCTGTAGAAAAGTTGTTGTGGGATGTTAGTTGAGAGAAAACTGCTGAAACGACTGTGAAGCTACTTTGAGCTGTGAGCTGTTTAAAAAATTCAATTTATGAAATTTCGTATGGTTGTATGAAATTTGAAATATCAATTTATGAAATTTTGTATGGTTGTAAGAAATTTGAAATGTCAATTTATGAAATTTTATATGGTTGTATGAAATTTGAAATGCCAATTTATGAAATTTTGTATGGTATGAAATTTGAAATGTCAATTTATGAAATTTTGTATGGTTGTATGAAATTTGAAATGTTAATTTGTGAAAATTTGTATGGTTGTATGAAATTTAAAATATCAGTTTATGAAATTTTGTATGGTTATATGAAATTTGAAATATCAATTTATAGAATTTTGTACGGTTGTATGAAATTTAAAATGTCAATTTATAAAATTTTGTATGGTTGCGAAGCCAAAAACCGCAGAAAGGAGGTCTAGAGTAGCTTTCACATTTTCCCTGCATTAAAAGTTGCTTTTACTAAAAGCTGTTGACTTAAAATATACCCTTTGGTTTAATTTTTGGCTTTTCGAATGCAAAAGTTGTTTCTGGAAGCCAAACCAAAGAGACCCTAAGTCACATTCCTCTTTCATAAGTCGTTCCTCCTGTATATGTGTATAAGGGTGTGATATCGAAATCAAGAAATCATAATAATCGATTGGTACAAAAGCACAGGCATATCGTTTTATTTTCCTGGCTGTGACCCCATGATTGCTTCGCTTTCATACAAAAACTGGTTTAAATTATGATATAATACACATCAAAATTGCTTTTTTTCGCTAGCAAGTATTAAAGCTAGGCTGAGGATGTATATGGTTGGGAGATAGGTGGGTTGTCGTACAACTCGAGACCGACATGCCGTATATGTGATTTTGTACAACCGATCAACATTTTTTCGTTAAAAAACGATGGAGCATTAGATGTGCGGTGCATGCAGCAATAGTCGGACAGCCTACCAATAGATGTTACTCGAGGTCAAGAGCGCTCTTTTTACAATTTACAAATGCCCCCCAGTTCAGATCACTGTCAAATGGTAATGATCCTTATTTTTTTAGAATGATCTCTCTCGGGTCGCTACCATTGGTAACGGTCCTAACATTTTACAAGATAGGCCTTAGTTGGCCAGTTGGGCTGTATTACCCACGCACAACCTGTTTACTTAGAAAGCCCAACAAGATCGCACGAAGAACACAAGAAATGAATTCTTTTAGAGAGCTAAAGTTCTTAAAGACCTTACAGATTGACGCCATGCGGAGAACTAATGTAATTTATTTCCATTCGCTGTGGCACTGTTCTGGTCTTCTCGGTTCTCACAGGGTCACGTCATGCCATCTTGACTTTTTCTCCTCGGTCAATCCATCGTATAGATTGCTAATGATCTGGTTAAACTCGACCTAACACGACACGGAAATGGTCTTTAGGTTATTGGGTCGGTCGTTCCATGAAAGTCCACAGGATTAGCCTCCAAATTTCGTAAGAATCAGTTCAATATATACCTCCAAAAACCATCCAAATTTCCAGCAATCAGAGAAGGCCTACCTGAGAAATAGTAGTAACGGTCTCTAGCAGTAGAACCCTACAACAACAACAGTGTGCGACCAAACGAAGACGTTACGTCGCTGGCGCTGCAACACAATCTCACCCACTTGTCCGCTTGTTTACTGGCCTCACATGGGAGCACCACAGTGGCAGGGCCAGCAGCCAAAACTAAAAGGCGAGGTCGATCCACCCTACCAAAAGTTAGCTGCGTTCTTGGCAGTATAGATAGTTAGCTACCTATCTGTGACATCTCCAGTAGGAACATCTCCACCCTACCCAATTTCTTTTAGTTTTGTGGAAAGTGAGAACTATGAAAGTTGGTTGTGGTTCTTACGACAATTGCACATTGGAGTTGTTCAAGATGGAGAAAATGTTTGTGTGATACACGACCAACATGCCAGACTTATAAAGGCAATCCAACATACGAAGAATGATCCGGACAAGCCTCATCCTCAGAGGGACATCCAATCTTGATGGTGTATGCGTCATTTAGGTGCAAATTTCTACCATCACTTTGGGAAGAATAAAGAATTGACAAATCTATTTAAGAGACTATGTGCACAAAATCAAGATAGAAATTTCAAGGCCTTGTGTATGAAACTTGATGAGTTGACTTCAAAGTACAAGCACGAGAGGGCCGCAAGACAACAGTCTAGATCTAATGACGAGCCAAAGCTAGATCCACTGTGTGCACTACCCACAAATGAGGAGGGCCCACATGAACCAAAATAGAACACGACACAAATTGTACATATTAATAACATGTATGTATAATTTTTACATTAGTATGATTTCTTACATTTTTTAAGATCTACTAACATAGTCCTAACGTGTAGATGGCTACCAACGTTTATTTTTTGATAGGCCAAGCACATCCACTCTTAGGCTGACACCTACTCAGCCAGTCTGCATTTTGAGACTTACATTTTGTGGCTTTTTGGTTTGGTCATATTCACTAGTACTCACGTAGATACTGTGGACAAGCACTTGGTGTAGTTTGCACGAGCCATTGTCGATGCCCCGATGATGCCGTGCCATAATACTCGTGGGGATCTAATGTTCTTTGCACTACATACCGTTCTCTATGTGGGGCATGTCGATGACGGACGTTTGGCGCATCGATCACTAGCTGTCTGTTGTTGATACAGATATGGTCATACGAGAGGGTGTGTTTTGGTCGGCCCCAGGTTGACATGACACCATACCCACCGACACCGGATCATACCATAGGGTACATTTAGTGTCCCGAACAGGTTAGTGTTTCTTATACATGCAAATGTACTTACATTAATTGTGTATTAACATTCCTTCTTTTGCAAGCGACATGGGCACACTCATAGACCCACCTGTCGTACCCTGACTACACTGTGCAGATAGACAACATTCAGGTAGAGAACTTCTGCTAGACACCGTACCTACTACACAATCGATGTGCAACATTGGGCGCCTTATGGGCTCTCACCGCTATGCTCACCACGAGACGTCGGGTGGTGGAGGACACGTCAATGCATCGTTTTTGAAGTGATGGTCGATGGATATGCCCCGCACCGTGTCTGTCGATAGTTTGGAAAAGCACAACACTTTCCTCTTCCTATTCAGGCCCTTGTGCCTGCCGTGGAGCACATGCGACTTCCTGTAGTACTTATCATGTTCTGATGTTATCTATCATAACTTACTCTTGTTTGGTAAAGGCACAAGCGTAACATGTTACTTGGTGGCGAGTCATGGTTCACAAAGATACAACCATGGATCCAACAATGGCTAGGTGCACTTGAGGATGTGCACGACGAGGATGCAGAGTACGATCCTATGACATACTATGACTACCTTCGATGGTACTCTATTCAGACTAGGGTTCTCCTCATACGAGAATGAGCGAATGATCCTCCTGTTTTTGGCTAACGGCTGACCAATGATGAAGGATAATGAAATCGTTCTTGGCCCAATTTGCGGTGGCGGCCAAACAACAGTAATATGCTCAGTTACCAATTTACCATAATTAATACAATTATTAATCCAGTTATCATTGTTATCGGTTTTATGGTATGTTTAGAGAGTTTCTAGCGGCTAGAGATTCTTAGTAGCTAACTAGTCTGAGTATCTAACTGATGAAAATCTGAAGAAGCTGATGTTTTCCAATTTCTAAGCTATTGATTCTCACAATCTGAGCCAGAATCTGAACCATTTATTTCAACTTCAGATTTTAGAAGTATATGTCCTTATCTCTAAAACAAGCCCTTATTTCATGGTTACTGAACCGATTTTCATAAGTCGTTTATGTTGAGATAGTTAAAACAAAGTAACAATGGTTACGAGTTTTAGTAACCTCGCATTGGGATAAGACCTCCTTTTGATTCAAGGGATTTTGTATGAAAAATAGAGGACCTCCATTCAAAGAAAAAATCGTTGGATGGTTAGAGCGTTTCAAAGTAATTTTTGTAGGATAGGAAAAATTCTTCCAATTCTTAAATAAATTCTAGCATAAGATCTAGACCCATATTTACAAATTTATTTGAGTCTTCTAATCCATTTTGTTTCTATCTATCTCTGTATTCTCCCTTGAATAATCAATAGAGTAATATCAATCTTTTTTATTTATACTATGAGATAAACAACATTTTGTGATTCATGTGATTTTATTTCTTTCAAGTTTCAACAAAATATAAAATTCAATTACAATGTTTTTTATTTCTTAATTTTAAAGGTTAATTTCTTCTGCACCATTATAATTTTTACGGTTTGTTAATATTTCATTATTTCTGTGCGCAAGTAGCAGCCGATTCACATGCGAAGCGGGTATAGTTTTGTTGTGTAAACATGCAAATTGCTTCGAAGCGATTCCTCCATGAATTAGGGATAGATTCTAGTGTTTGGGATAGATTCAACTGATTCTATCTAGAATCAACACACAGAATCGTACCAAACGGTCCCTTAATGACAAATGAAGACCACCACAATCATTTACAATGACATATAAATAATTGTTAAAAATTATAATAACATGCGAATAATTTTCTCTAATTTTAAACACCTTACCGTGGTCTGGTCATCTGGTGTGGACACGTGATTTTTCACGTTGACGCTTCGCCCATTTTTACCGTTTTGCCCCTAGTCCTCGCCTCCGTCTCCGCCCCCACGCGGAATCCCACTTTTACCCCTCTCCACATGGCCAGGACCTCCTCCTCCTCGCCTCCCGCTTCCCCCTCTCACCCAAACCCTAGCTCTACGCACGACGCAGATCCCCGATCTGGTCCCCCCATGCGCGGCACCGGCGACGGGGACGGGGCCTCCTCCTCCTCCCCGCCTCCGGAGAAGCAGAAAGAGGAGGAGGAGGAGGAGGAGGCGGCGGCTGTTGCGGGGAAGGAGAAGCGGGAGGCCCCGGAGCCGGCGCCGGCTGCGGTCCCGGCTCAGGTCCCCGAGGAGGCCCCGACACCTAGGAAGACGCGGCTGCCGCGCGCGTGCAACAGCAAGCCGAAGCCTCCCCCGCCCCCGCCGCCGGAGCGGCCGCGCCGGCGCGCCGCGGCGGGCGCCGCCGGCGCGGACGAGCCGCCGCAATGCCGAGTGGTGACGCCGCTCGTGTCGGAGCCCGAGGCGCCCGCGGAGCTGCCGCGGTGGCGACTCCGCTGCATGTGGGAGCTCGCCTCCGTCCTCAACTTCCTCCACGTGTGTGCCATGCCACCTCTTCCCGCCCTGGGCTCGCTCTCGCTCTCGCTGGTCCTCCGTGGCCGGCAGCTGGGCTGTCTAGGTTACGTTTTGTGGGTTGTGCTTCAGAGCTAGGGTTAGGGTTTCTCATTCGACTGTTGCACTGTTTTCGTGGCTGCAGGTGTTCCGGCCTTTGCTGAACATCACAGAGGAGTTCACGGCGGAGGATCTCGAGGATGCACTTGTCACGCCAAACAGTACTCTAGATGATGTGCACATGCCTCTCCTAAAGGTGAGCCCACCAGCTGTTCAGTTCAGGTCGAGCTTGTAATAAATCGTGCCATTCTCACTGCACACAATTCAATCAACAAAATATGTGTCCTTGACTCCTTGTGCTTGCAACTTGCGCGAAGTAAAAATTGTTCATTTTTCTGCCAGTATGCCAGCATGCTTTGTAACATTGAGGTTTAAGGCTGCTGACAGTGTAGGGTGTTTGGTGCTGATATTTTACATTTTCTGTAGGAGAAAATGTTGTAGTAGCAGCATGCCTGTTCTTGGGTTTATGTTTACTACGCCACAACTGGAATTCACCTCATCTACATTTCTGTGTATATTTGTATTTGATCATGATTCAACTTTTTTCGATGACTGTTTGGGCAACAATACATGGTATTCAGTTAGAGCTACCAGATAAACTCTGTATTATTCACTTGTGTGTTAGTACATATTTTATACTCAAATTAAATATACTATGCAAAAGTTCTCCATGGAATCTCATGATATTGATTGCACTTACAGTCAATTCCTCCAGTGACCCGTATGGCTATGGGGCGTGGAACCTGGGTGACTGTCCTTTGTAGGAAGCTAAAGGATTGGTGGCATTGGGTATATGATTAATATTCCATATTTCAAACAACTTTGATAAATGACGGTGGTAGAATCCATTCAATTTGTGAGATTTTAACTGTCCAAACTGCAGGTTGCAGAAGGTGATCTACCAATAGTTGCATCACATGGGTTAGTTTAGCGCACAAGAAATCCTTGTTTAATCTCCTGCTACAAGTTTATATATTTTTTTCAATTCTGTTTCATCTTTCACAGAGCCGAAATTGAAATGTACAAGGTTCTAGAACCGGCGACTCGGTTAATTATCTTGAAAGCAATATGTGATATACGTGTTGAGGTACGTGCCTGTTTTTCTTGTCCATTTCAATCAAAATTGATGAAAGTATGTGTAGATGAGATGACTTGTGGTTTTCTGTTTTCATGATATTTCTATGCATACTGTAGTATAGAACTACAACTTTTGTTGATGTTCTTGTGAAAAAGGCGGCATGCCTTATGATTCGTAATCATCCTACATTCTTTTGTATATATCTGTCCTAATCATGACTGACAATTTGAATTACGTTACCAACTTGCCATTAATAAATCGGTACATTGAAAAGACTATCATCTTACAATGGCTAAAACACCAATATGATGACTGATGTTTCATCCACTTTTGCTTTATATTTTGTAAGACAACTTTAGTTTGTAGTAACATTTACTTTGGCGGTAAGGGAAATTCTTCATCAACCTTTTAAGGGGGGATTTCAATAATACCTTTTGTGTATTCCTGCATATGAACTTGTCCAAGGTTAAAAGAGACATTCTTGCTACTTTTCACTGTTGCATATTCTGTACAAGTGTTAGATAGTAACACTGATATGGAAATTTTATAATTTTTATTTTAGAAATGCCTCCTCTTTTATACATAAGTGCAGGATATTTCTTGTTGCTCCTTTCTCCTCATACAAATGTAGAGAAGAAGGGGTTCTGCAGTAGCCCTGATGCTTTATATAATTGTGGTAGTTTAACAGCAATGAAGATGATTTGAATTACTTCCTAAAGTTTAATAAACACACATTCTTGCTGCTCTCCCATCCCCGTGAAATTAAACAAAATGGAGCAAGAGGGGCATTAAGATAGGTCTGTTGATAATACCTATCTTTGTAGGGGACAAATGCTCAAAACAGCTACATTGAGATTATCATGATTTTGGATATATTTGGAAATAGGTGACAATTTTGGGTTGAGTGCATGAGTTAGACCAGATAACTTACTATTAAGCATATATTTTGCAGCAAGAGGATATCCGGAACTTCATTGACAGTTCCCTAAAGCATGGTTATGACCTTTCTACCTTTCGTAAAGAACGAATAGGGGGAGATCCCTATGGAATCTCATACTGGTGCGTATATTATTTTCTAGCTGATTCCAGTAAGGGCATGCTGATCAAGTCTTTCAGAACAGGTATGAAGATGATCCAATTGTCGGCCATAGATTATATCGCGAAATTAGACGAGTGGAACAGGCAAAGAAAGAGCCAGGAAAGAGAGCTAGGGGGAAACGGGCTTCAACTCCGGTTGTCTCCTATCAGTGGGAAACTGTTGCATCCAACTTTGACGAGTTTGACGATGTTGCAGTAAGTTTTGAGTTCCCCATCTGTGCTGCACAGAGTACCTTTCAATTAGTATTTGTTCTTTAGATAAGGGTAACATGCTTTGTACCCCCCAAGTATAAGATGAGCATCGTTATTGGGAAAAAATGAGGAAAGAGTAATGCCACTATCTTATAGATGGATTTCCAGTATGATTGAACATTTGAACTTACATGTTCTTATAACCAGGGTTCTAACTGTCAGTGGTTCATAGCCTTCAACTGGTTACTGACAAACCAGCCAGAACAGTTTAAATTTAACTATGAAATTCAATTTTTGTCAAATTGAATTAAGACAAATCCAGTAGCCACTACTGGTTGCTGGTAGTCGAGTTCAACAATCAGAACCATGTTTATCCAAGTAAATCAGGTTGCCTGCAGTAACAAGTCTACCTTGGTTATAACAATCTCCCATACTGATACTGTGCTACCATCTTTACTGTCCAATGATCTGATCACGTGTTTCAAACTATGTTGATCGTAGTCCATACAATCATGCTCCCCAACCGATACAATCTAAATACCATGCACCCCAAATACACAAAAAATCTCTAGTTTTGAATATCGAGGCTAACTTTCATGGATCAGAACAGAGTTCACTTGGAATAAATGCTGATATGAACTATTCATCAAAAGCTATCGACTGTTACTCATTGTTAATATTGTGCTCATATTGATTAATTGCCATGAAAATTAATTGTATTAGATAATTTGTCTTGATCTTGTTTAGGAAAAACTCTTTTCAAGTCGGAACAGGTCAGAGGCCAACCTTGGCAAGAAGTTGAAGATTGAATATCTTCCTGATATTGAAAAGATCCATAAAGTATGCAGCTTGTTCACCCCAGCATAATGTATCTGTTTTGCCAGTGGAAGTTGTTTTGAGTTTGTTAATTACACCTATTTTTCCTATTGCAGAAGAAGGAGAGATTGCTCAAAAAGCAACAAAGAGAAGCCCTCCTCATTGATAGCTACTTGGCAACAGATGGACTTACCACTGGTCGCTCTCTACGTGATAGAAAACCTGTAACCTACACTTTTGGTGAGCACCAAGAGTTCAATGCTGAACCTCGGTACCATTGAAATGATATTCTAGGATGGAAATACCATCAATGTGGCTCGGACATGTGGTCTGACTGTCTGAGGATCCAATCATATATCTTTGCAGTGCTACTTTGCAATTTTTTTCTTTGTTTTGATAGCATCGACACTTCATGACAAAATGCTTCAGAGTTATTAAATTGTCTTTCATTTATTTCCTTCACATTTCATATATCTGGGGTGACCATCACTTGTGCATTGTGTTTCTCAACTATTTATTTATGCCTTTTGTGGACTCCATATGTGTTGTTATATGTATGTCTTTAAAGTTTTTTTTGACGAAATGATAACATAACTTCTGATGATCTAAATTAGAGTGAATCTATGTTTGCTGATTTATGATTATCTGACTTCCAGCTATTCAGTGAAGATTAGTTTTAAGATAATCTAAATTTGTGAAATTACACATATAAAAGCTGATTGCTTACATAAATGTTGCTGGTTAGAAGCTTATATGGACCATGTGGTGGAAAACTGATCTTGTATATTCCTTGTCCCTGTTCCAAATTTTTATTTACTATTTTTCATTTCACCATGCATGTTTGTGATAACTGGAGTATGTTATATTGGTTTCATATTTTACTTTTGTTTACTTAAGTTCACTGTTTGTTCTAACCAAAAGGTTTGGCTCTACTTTGATGCAGATGAATATGATCGCTCAATAAATGAAGCCATAAAAATAACGAAGTAGGTGGATCAGCTGTATTGCTCAGTAATTTTGCTTGGAATAAAAAAACCTTTTAGAGATACCAACTGTTTAGCATACTTATGTGCTACATTCTTGGGCAGGAAAAGTGAAGGATCAGCTGAACCTGTTGCTACATCCAATAGAAGGATCCTTACGCCTAGGCCAGAGGCATCAAGCAATGGCAAGTTGAATGGTCTCTCACCGACCACCAATGAATATGATGGGAATTCTTCAAAGTCGGATGACTACCGAGATAGTGATGGTGAACAAGAAAGTGAGACACTTGATCGGAGGTACATCTTTCATAGCATTTGGTATTAAGCACTTGCCCCATTGGAATCGATGGGCTTATGATCAACCATAATTTCTATTGTAGCAATCGCCGGAGGAGAAGATCTCAGAGATACACACAAGACTTTGTTGAGGCTGTCTCAGATATTGACATGAACTTTGACAGTGATGATGAAATCATGGGAGAGGCAGTCTATGATGAGGAATATCTGAGAACTCGCAAACAACAGAAGGCATCAAGTGCCTCTGAAGAGGATGAAGAGTTCCGGTTAGAAGAAGATGCTGAAGATGATGATGAAGAGGAAGAGGAATATTCATTGAGTACCAGTGAGGATTTAGAGGAGCCACAACGGCATAAAAAACTGCAAACTCGTGGCCGGCGAGGGGCCAAGCTTAGATCTGTTGATGAAATCCAAACAGGTCTTAGGCGCAGCAAGCGTTCTTCTCGTCAACACATTAACTATCAACAGTATGATTTTTCAGACACAGATACAGAAGCAGGAAAGGCGGAAAAAATCAGATGCATCAGATCCTGATGCTGGTTTCGATGCAGAAAATGATATGGAACTCTCAACATCGAGCCAAGAGCAAGAGGAAGAAGAGGATGATGGCCCTGAGGAACAAAAGGGCAAAAGTGATGACAATAAAATGGACGAGGATCATGCAATTCTGGCAAATACAGAACAACAGGAGCAGCAGCCACAGCCACAGCCGCAGCCGCAGCCGCCGCAGCAGTCTATGGAGAAAATAGATGCTCCTAGTAGAGAAATGGAAAGTGTAGGGAGAACATTTCTAGATTTAAATGAGCTTGCACCTGGGGGTGGCTTTGACGACGGGCCAGGCCTGGCAGTGAAAGATGAGGATATGGATAACAGTTAGAAAATAAGTTTTGTAATACATTGAGTTTTAGTAGGTGCTACTTGGAGCAAGGCGTAATTGCGTGAAGTCATGGGTCATTGCCATAAATCAATGGTCCGCTAATGAGGTGACTTGGCAATATCTGGATGGTTTTAGTTCATTGCTGGTACATTGGTTTACAGTGACGAGAGGTGAGTTTCCACCAAGTCTGCCGTGAAGAGCTTCTTCAAATGTAACAGGTTGCTGTTTGATACCTGGAGGCCATCCTAAGGGAGTTTTTGCATTCAATTGTGTACACTACACGAAGCATCAATCACTGCTGTATTATGTCCAGACAGATTGATGCTGTGTTGCGGCCAGATACAAATTTGTAGCCTCCATTTATTTAGCCCTAGGCGCGATACTGTTGTGAATTATTGCAATGTTCATATGGTGGAAACTTTGTACACCTAAGTGCTCCTCCTGCCCGGCATTTGTTATCATATTCCACTTGTAGAATGTAGTCTTGAGTATAAGCAAGAGCTGTAGTTTGTATCTACTATATTTGTCGACCTGATTAGTTTTGTGCATTGGTGAAACTGTCCACATTGGTACTGCACAAGTAGAGATTCACTAGCTAGAGTTTTGTTTGGAAGTTACCTCTGCGTTTCTTTCTTGCCTGGAGTATGCTGCCGAGGATGCCTTTGGGTTAGGTACTTTCAAAAGGACTTGCAGAAAGGTTCTAATTGGCATATCAACATTGCCTTTTAGGGGGTGGCATTATACCTGGAAGATTTATACATGTTCGATTCCTTTATCGGGTAACAGTTGACCGTCAGGGCCAACGTTTAAAGATTTATATATGTGACGTTTAAAGATTTATATATGTTTGAGTCATTTGTTGGGTAACAGTTGACCACCTCTATCTAGTCGACACGTAATTATACAGGTTGAAGCTCTTTATCGGATAACAGTCTTATGTCTTATGTAATTAATGTTATTGAATAATAAAATTGCAATGAATACGGAGTATTTTGTGCAAATATGTACTGAAGACGACGACTCCTTCAGGAAAAAAAAGTTCTTTTTTACCTGTTTGGACGGTCCAAAACTAATTATTAGTTAGAACTAACTAATAATTAATTGGCTAAAAATGATACTTTGGACTAATACCTAAAAAAGAGTAAAATGGCCCCTATTAGCTCTCATTAATTCATTTTTATGGACTAATGACTAACTATTAGCTGCCTATGAACTAACAATTAGTTTAGTAATTAGTTAGATTAAAACTAAAAATGAAGTGATGTGTATTTTCAACGGTGTGTCGGGATGTATTTTTGTTGACATGTGTCACGCTGTCATGTAGAATTTGGGTAAATTTACCAACTTGTCTTCTTTGTGGTCTACGTGAGGTAATTCCTAATTTTAAAGTAATTTCTTATTTCTGTTGTCGTAATCGTTCGAATATTAGATATCTCCTATCCAATACACAGGCAATAGGATAGTAGAATCTAACTTTAATCATCGATTTTATTGTACACCTTTGAGACGTGAACTTATGCTATACATTGGCATGCATTTTAGTTCTTTAAAAATTCTACTATTTACAACTACAAGTGTACTAGTTATAATGAGTTAATTAGATTATGCCATTATAATTTAATGAGTTCAAAGAAATGCCATTACAACTTGATTTCGATTTGTACCACTGTAATTTAATTTAGAGAACTCCAACGTATGATATTACAATCTCAAAAAACTCTAAAATATGTCACTACAAATTCATAGAATTGAAAGACTAATCTTGAAATGTAATAACTATAATGATACTAGTGAGAGGCACGTGCGTTGCAACGGATGCATAATTTTAATGGCAATATATTTAGAACATAATATATTTGCCGAACACATTTATTTAGTAATATTGTGATGATAAGAAACAAATAATATATTATTGTTCAAAACAATACATGATGAAATTTACTAAAATTTTCCCCACATTAAACTTAATTTTATCTTATTTTTGGGCATTTTTCTTAATTTTTCAGGAATAAATAAAACAGAAATTAATTTCTTAAATCCTGGAAATTAAAAAACCAAAAAACAGCCCAAGAGGTAAACTGGCCCAGCCCAGCAGCGGGCACAGCCAGGCCGGCCTCTACCTGGGCCTGGGCCAGCAATTTGCCTCCCCGCCTGGGCTGATTTGGTCGGATCACCCTGGCCGTCGGATCTCATCCAACGGCCCACGCATCAAAAGCGGTTAGTA
Source organism: Zizania palustris (assembly GCA_019279435.1). Classification (NCBI taxonomy): domain Eukaryota; kingdom Viridiplantae; phylum Streptophyta; class Magnoliopsida; order Poales; family Poaceae; genus Zizania; species Zizania palustris. The sequence continues at coordinate 82,701,397 of JAAALK010000079.1, forward strand.
TAAAAAACGTTGTAGCCCCGGTGCAAAAACCCTAACCCTAACCCTAACTTTTCTTCTCCCCCTCCCCTCCACCCGGCCCCGAAGCAAGGCGGCGCGGGCGCACGGCGGCGCGGCGGCGGCCAGAGGCCGCCTCGGGCGGCGCCCGAGGCTCGGCGCGCGGCGGGGCGCGCGGCGGCGCTGGGCGCGCGGCGGCGCGGCACGCGGCGGCGGCCCGAGGCGCGGGCGCACGGCGGCGAGGGTTTCGCTAGAGGCTGCGCGAATCGGCCGGACGGTTTTTACAGGGTGCTACGCGGCGGACGAACCGGACGGTTTTATGGGGCACGGTTTTTTAAGAGACGGGAGACACGGAGCGGACGGACGAGTACACTCCGCGCTTTATAATAGTAGAGATATCTTCAAACTTACAAAATTACAATGACACACGATCTAATTAACCCTACTGTAATAGATTGGGGCTGATAAGAAAAAAGTATAGTTAGTTTCCCTCATAAAATATTACCGTGTTAATGTATGTTTATAAGAGAATTGATTACATGTTGGATCCACCTATGATAATAGAATCGTATCAATTACATTTGTACCAATTGAATAATAAATTATCCAATTCATCATAGAATATCCTAGAAAGACCAGCTCAGAGCCTCAGACATGATGTAGCCAATGAACCAAGTTATCTGCAGCAAAATCACTGCACTACACCATATTTTGGATCCACATTCAAATTTTAACTAGTTTTGTTTTTGCCAATAATGAGCTCTAGCTAACCAAGTAATACCACCCAATCAGCTTATCTGAAAATTAGAGCTAACATAATTAATGAGGCACATTAAGTTATTTCTTTACACTACTAATATAATTCTTCCGATTCCTTATATAATTCATTTTAGCATTCTTAACTGTTTTCCAAATATAATTCATTTTAGAACTTCTATGGATTTTTCCATTTTTAGAGATATTTAATGTGAAAAATGAAAGTATGTTTAAACCTTTGTACATAGTACACACTGTATTGCGTGAAATACTTCATTGGGATGCTCCATGGGAGCTGAAGGTGTATAAAATTTCTGATATCACAAACAAACAAAAATTTGCACCTAATTTAAAATACCCTGTATTGTTAATTTACATGAAAATCCAAACTCAAAATTAAAACAAGCTGATCAGCTCAGTCGATCAAGCTCATCAACTCAAGAAGTACTCCTGGCAGCAGCAGCACCGTCGTCCTCCGTGTTCCCCAATAGTCGACAGGGTAACAAGCAAATTCACCACTAGTGTTGCCCACAACTGGTGGAACAAAATGAACATCTGATAGGGCAATCGTGAACATACAACTGTGGAGATATCCAAGGTCAATTCGCTATAGGCAACCAACCAATGGTAATTCTCTAATCTCTATTGATTTGAATTGATACAATTGAGTCAAACAGAATATCACGGATGTAAAGATTGTTTACGGATGTTTCCCCGTTTCTCACAAAAATGGATATGTAACATTGTTTGCTAATGGGGAAAAAAGTACACAGTTTCTGAGTTATCTTAGTAGGGAAAGCTACTCATGAGCCACACAACAGAGAGGAGAAGCATGCTCAGGTTCATGCCTGCAAGGCTGCAACTGCTTACTTGCTATTAGTCGTCAAGAGCACCCAGTTGCTTCATATCTTCCAAGAATGCCATGTAGGAATCATCAATGCTCTGTGGCTTGGATGCTGAGGGCAGAGGCTGGGCCTCAGATTTTATTGAAACCGTTGATAGCTTCAGAGCTGAAGACGATGTTGTTGCTGACTGCTGCCACCTTTGGCTTCGGTTTGGGGAGAGCCGATTCTCTCTTTACTCGAAACTGATGCAGGAACCTGTAAAGAAAAAATTAATTGGCTTTTCAGTACAATGGTAGGCAACTAAGGCTATGTAATGAAACAGGCCATTTACCACAAAACTCTGAAATCGAACTAGTTATGGCAATCTAAACTGACTCTAACTGTTGAAATGTTAGCAGCCAATTTGTTTTATTCAAGTGCTAAGATAATGATCTGAAAAAGTGAAAATCATATAAAGCATACACGTTTCTGAGTTCTCTATGTGGAATGTGAATATTATAAACTATAACGGTTAAAATGTATATAAGCGAGCCTAATGAGTAGCTACCCAATATAAGGGGGAACTCTCTAGAAAAAGAGACAGTGAAGCATGCTGGTCTTGTAGGTGCCTAAAAGATATCAGAAACAAGTTATGTGGACCACAGGTGTTTGGTAATAAAAGGTAACTTATAACTAATCCTGTTATTCAGATTGCAGCATATTACCAAGCACTCCTAAATCCCAATTATTCTCTTGGAAAGTTGTTATTAATGGAGAATATACCAATAGTCAAAGTAAAGAATAATATATCTGATAGATATGATCACCATGGCCACTCTATCCTTCTTGTAAGATGGACAATCCTTCATAATTACTGGCAAAGGATTCAAACAGTATCAACACTTCCAATACTCTCTAAGCATGCTTAATAATTTTAAGAGCCTAATCAAGAGATTATGTCAGTGCAGTTACTCAGTTAGCTACCAGGGTAGAGAGCACATACCATAGCTGTTAGCTCAGGTGTATGTTGTGCTAATGGTCTCTTTATAACTGTTGGAGCAGCAGATTTGACATATGATGGCTGCTGAGGTAAATGGGGCCTTGGAGCAAAGGCAGCAAAATCATCTGCTTGCATAGGGGGGTCCTGGAAAAATGGAAGGCACGAGCATTGTGGTGGACCAGGAGGTACACCATAGGGTCCCATTGGCATCTGCCCTGGAGGTAATCCTGGAGGAGGTGGTGGAAGGGGCCTGGCATTAATTCCAGGAACCATAAAGGGTGGTCTTGTATCTGGTGGTGGTGGAGGAATCTGGCAACTCCTGGAGTTAGCATACAGGTTGTATTGAAGGCATCATTGGAGGTCTTGGAGGTAAAGGTGGCAACTGTGATGGCTGTGATGGAGGCGGCGGTAAGAATCCTCACAACCTTTATCATCCTCCTTCAAACCAGGAGCATCATGGTATTCTGCATTTCATTGATTTTGGTTGTTCAAACCAGGAGGTGGTGGAGGTAGCACACCTTTTGCCTGAAAGAAAGGTTCATTCAGAGAAATCACAAGGGGAAACCAACATACAAACTAAAACCAAAAATTACTCCAAGAATTATACATAAACATAAAAGATTCAAATTGTGTGGACTACAAATGAAACTCAAAAGTGCACCTGTGCTGAATCAGTCAAGTTTGCTCCATCTCTATTGTTGTTTATTAGCATGTTCGTTCGTAACAGCTAGGGGTGGTGGTTGCAAAGGCCGCGGTGGTGGAGGCGGAGGTGGTGGTAGTAATGTTTGACCTGACACAGGTTCTCTAGGAGGTGGGCCAGGAGGAGGTGGAGGTGGTGGAGGTAAGCCTGGAGCTGCTGAAACATTAGCAAGCTTAGGTGGTGGTGGAGGCAGGGGTAACAGTAAAGATGGAGCAGATGGGTCAACAGTTCTGAAGAGGTGGGCAATGGTGGGGGTGGTGGTGGAGGTGGCAAGGTAGAAGGACCTGCTTCTTCAGTTTCTGGCATAGAAGATGAGACCCCAGCACTTGATGAAGGCAGTGGGATCCTTGGCCCTGCATGTCAATCAAGAAACCTAAAACGAGAATTGCAAGAACATTCTGATAATTCAATGTAAAATTTATAAAGAAAAATGATGATTTTAAGAATTATGCCACAGAAGCAGAGGAGATATTAACCTATGGAAGATTGTACATTGGAGGCTTGCCAGGTGGTGGTGCCCCAGATGGATTCAGTGTTGGATGATAGTAAACAGAATCCTGCAAGCAAACTATTTAGAATATACGGCAACAATAGATCCATTGATTTGTGAAGGAATATAAATACCATACCTCAGGGCTTAGGATTTTTAGCTCTATCATCCTCCTCTTCTGCAGACCGCCTCTTTGGTGGTCCAAGATGGCTGAGGGCAAAAGAAACATAGTGCTGAACAACAAGAATAGTTACATAAAATTTAATAAAATGAATGCATAACAAACAAAACGATAAATCTCACCTGAACATTATTGGCTGTTCACCCTTTCTTTCAGTTTTTCTTCATATTCCTAGCACAGATAACTTGAAATTAATTGGCTACCATGTGTGAGGAAAAGAAAATTAAATTAAATAATAAATGTGTAACATAATAAGTTATTTAGCAATTAAAAGTTTAAAGAAAAGACCCAATACACTTGCAGGTGCAGCAGTGTGCATATACATCGCCAGGAAGTGTGTATAACTCATAAGAACCTCAAGTAAGATTGTAACAGAATTAATATAAATAATTGTGGTATCCGTTTTTTTGGGGGAACAGAAATTTCTGAGTCATATCTACATCAACATGTTATATCATTTCATATAACCACTGTTCCTAAAACCATTGAACCCAAACTGCAAATTTTGTGGTACAAAAATGACAAGAAGAGGCAAAAAAATCATTATCCAGTGGAATAGCAGTTAAGGACTGTCTCAAAATATCTCCAAGGAGATGAAACATTATGAAAATGGGCAACAGCTTTAAAAGTTGTATGTTGTATAACCAAAAAAGCAAATGGCAGAATGACAGTTCCCAACAACAATCTGGACTCTCAAAATTTAAAGGTTCAACATATGTCATAAATAAAAGTACCTTTCTTTTCTTATAATAAGGATTATATGTATCTCAAGCGCCTTTTCTTATGTTTTCTTGCCTTGTCCAGAGCACCTCAGCTTCTTCTTCAACCAAAAAGTAATTTTATAATCCAGGCATATCAATTAGCCAAAAGCAATCAGAAATGTTGCGCAGCCACTGTTCCATACAGCTCCTCCAAGGAAGCAAATACATTAAAACAGGCAACAATACTGCAGTTATGCATATAACACAGTTGTTAAGGTGCCGCCTAAGCATCCAGGCGGTCAGCAGCCGCGCTGCAGCCATCGCCTTGTCATATGCAAGCGTGGTGTCCGCCTTGCCACAAATGGCATCAGGACAACGCCATATTGGTCAAGGCGGATGTCACAATTCCGCTGTGGACTGGAGCTGGAGCGAGTCGGTCAGGAAAACCCGGTTCAGCCAATCAGTCACTCAGTTTGGTTAGTGGATGTGCTCATCTGGCTCGGTGAGTGCTCGGTTTTGGTTTGTGTAATGTGCTTTAAAACTGTGGTGTTATTTGTTAATTGTTATGTGCTATTTGAACTATGCTATGGAGTATAAACTTTTTTTTTAACTATTTCTATTTGATGTGAGTTCTGAATCTAAATCATGATGTTCCAAAAATCATTGTACCATACTGTCCTGTATATTATATGAAGTGAGTATAGTGTCACCTCGCCACCACGCCATACTCCCTTAAACAGGTATGAAGGTGAGGTAGCGCCTCACCTTCCGGGATCGTAATAACTCTGGCAATAGTGCCTACTTAAAAGGGCATAGCATCCATAGGTTTTTACGGCGACGTGGCAAAGCCCGTGGCAAACCTACCTCACTTCACAACATTACCTTGACTAGGCATGTGGCGTGGCGTCACCATAGGACATATGGTGTGGCGGAACCAACAATTAAATAGCACTATACATATAGCATACAAAACATAAATCTATCTTATCTCATAAGTTTTACAATTTCTTATCTGCACAGTAGCACACAACAGTCAGGCAACAGTATGACATAAATAATATAAGGAGTCCGCGCACTCTCCCTGAACTTCTCTTTCCTTCTATCTCTTCCCCATTCTCTCTCTTTATTCTCTTGTAGATTGTGGGTGAAATGCAATCCAGAAAATAGAAGTAAAACAAATGAAAAATGGAAGCTCTTTTTATTACTATTACTAGTCCAAAACAATTAAAAAGCCTTATGACATTGGGCTCTCTAGAGAGTTTGGAACTCCATTGAGGATTGCCTTCTTTGGCCTCTTTTAATTGTGTTGAGAGTTGATGGTGATGAGAGGCCTGCCAGAAGTTGGCTGCTCTCATGGATCATGCAAAAGAGAAGATCAAGGCTAGCTTTTCTACTAAAAACAAGAAAAGCTTGCTCAAAAGGAATAATACAATAATTGAGAGCCGTTGAGATAGGCAACTGGACACCCTCTCTATGGTGCTGCCCCTCTTTTTAAATCTAGGAAAATTCTTTAGCATTGTGTCACCGGTCGCAAGAGAAGACGAGATTGGACGCAACTCCCGAACAAGATAGATATTGAAAGGAAGGAACAGGCCGAGGTCTCTGATTTCCGGCGATGCGGCGGCGCCGTGGCGGCGCAGCTGCTAGCCAAGCCAAAGCCCTCAGCTGAACAGGTGGCTACAAGCCTAACTCAAAACTCACCCTCTAAACTCATCCTGCCTCTGTTTTATATATTGCACAGAGGCTAACTAACCACCCTTAATATCTCATCTAACCAACTAACTCCTCTTATCTAGCTAACTAACTAGCTATCCTGCTAACAACCTGATTTATACTTTTATCTGCTAACAGTACCACGGTACTGTTCACGGGCTGGAGGCAGACCCACTTCCTACCGTGACACTTCACCTCCCCTAAAAAAACCCTAAAAAACGCAGCTCCTCGAGCTACTGAGTCGTCGGCACAGGAGAGACCGGCGATGCTTGGCGGAGACACGGACGACCAGTGGGGACACCGTTCTGGTCAGAGAAACGCAGCATCTGACGGGAACGCAGAGATCTGGTCGGAGGCAGAAGCGGTGCGGAGGAGATGCAGACGACAGCGGAGGCCACGGCAGGTCAGCGGCACCTCTCCATGCGGGGGGAAGCAGCAGCCCACGCAGCGGCAGGCCGCGCCGTGCAGGGCAGCAACGGACCAACAGCGGTGGTCGCGTCGTGGAAGGGTCTGCCAGGTCTCGAATATTGGTGGCGTAGCACCCCGATGGCCGCTTCCGCGCGTCGAGGTGCCAGATCTCCAACGTTGGCTTTAGCTTCTCTTTAACTCCGACATCGCGGGGTGCATCTCGGAGGCGAAGGCGGAGGTGGCCCGCAGCAGAGGGAGCTTGACTAGGGCTTGGCCAGTGGCAGCGTATCCCTTTCCTCCTTGTAGATCCATGGGAACCGCTTCTGCTACAAGGGCAGGCTGTGCCTCAAGCCCGCCTACAAGTTGCTTCGTGTTAGTTTCCACCTCGAGGACCTTCTCCTCTAGCACGGTGACGCTCTCCAAGGATTGGATTGGTTGCAGTGGTCGCAACATCTCTTCGAGGACATCTAGGTGTTGCATAATAGCCTTCAGCATGTCATCAACGGTGCTGCCCGAACCGGTGCCAGATTGGGAATTCATCGCAGTGGAAGAACCGAGAGCTCTGATACCAAGTTGTCACCGGTAGCAAGAGAAGACAAGATTGGACGCACTCCCGAACGAAGATTATATTGAAAGGAAGGAATAGGTCGAGGTCCCTGACCTCACAAGAGAGATTTAATGTAGCCCTACTGAAGACGGTGGACAAACATAGATGCCTCTAATAGTTTGGATGAGTTTGCATTGGGTTACTTTTGATTGTCATGAAGTAATGTCTTTTGTGATACATTTGCAAGCTATTTGATGTAATAAGTCCTAGACTATGACTCTTGTGCTACATTAAATCTCTTTGTGCTACATTTATATTGCTATCAACTTTGCATTTACATGTCTTAGTGGTCCTAATATATTTGATTGCTCACCGTGTTGATGTGTCTATGGCAACACCATGCTACGCACCATAAGCATTGTAATGTTGTGAAGGTGGTAGGTCGTCGCATCGCCGTAACAACTATATGTGGGTGCAATTCTCTTTGACTTTGTGATAGTTGTTTCCTTCACTTTCTTCCATTTTCATCTGTTTACTTCTATTTTCTAGATTGCATTTCACCCACAATCTAGTTTAGGAAACTTTGTTTCTAGGAGGCCTAATTCCCAGTGCCATCATGTAGGCCTGATTCTCCACCAAGCACTTACAGATACCTAATTCTCCACCAAGCACTTACCAGAAAACAAATCAATTTCCTTGCAATGCACAACGCGACACTACTATAATTTGAAACTAGGATGCTATCATAGTTGTTATGGCGATGATATATCATCGCCATATGCCCATATCATTGTGGCGTGATTTTGCTATTCGCCATAGCGACGCCACACCATCGCGTGGTAGGTGACGGCGGCGGTCCGATCCAAGCCAAAGGCAGCGGTGGCAGCTAGATCCGATGGGTGACAAGCAAGGGCAGACAAATTAAGCGGGCAGCTGGCAGCTAGAACAGAGAGAAAGAGAAGGGAAGGGAAGCACACCAGACCACGCTTGCGCCCGCGATTCGGCTTCATGGCTCTCCGGTGTGCAGCAGCGGTAGGTAGCGGCAGGAGGCGACAGGGAGGGTGACGTGAGCAATGGCCGGTGGTTGGAGGATAGAAGAGAAATAAAGGGAAAGAATATGGAAGAGATAGAAGTAAAGGGAAGTCACGGAGATGGTCTTACTCTTATATCCTCTATCAGTCTATCTCATATTGTTACTATTAAAAGTGTCACTGTTGACTGTTGTGTGCTTATGTGCAGATAAGAAATTTAAAACTTTGAGATAAGATAGATTTATGTTTTTATGCTATATTTATATTGATATTTTAATTTGTTTGTTCGCCACGCCATATGTCTATGGTGACGCCACGCCACATGTCATAGTCGATGTAATGTTGTAAAGGTGACAAGTCGCCGCGCTTCGCCGCGTCGCCGTAACAACTATGATAGCAGCAAAACTAAGTGGACCACAAAGGTATGTTAAATTGGAAGCTATAGGCAAGGATTAAGGGCCTATTCGGTAGAGCTCCAGATCCTAAATCCATACTAAAGCTGGAGTGGAGCACTTGAAGCTGGGTTAGACCCTGCTCCACAACTCTAGTTCATTTTTCTAGAGTACTCTTAGTAAGATTCACTCCTCAGAAAAACTATTTGGCTTGGCTCCAGCTCCACAAAACAAAAAAGCTGGAGCTAGAGCCCTGCCAAACACACACCCTAAGAGCATCTCCAAAAGAATGGTCAAATGCCTCTCTAAGCCAAAATTTAGCCATTGAAGTCAAAAAACATTCTCCAAAAGAATGGCCAAATGGTTGGCCAAGCCATCCGGTTGGCTAAACTGACCTCTTCGCTGGCCAAATTGGTGTGGACCCCACCTGGCAGTGTGAGCAGCAAGTAGTAGTACTGTAGCACAGTAGGAAGGATGAACGGCTTCAAAAAAGGGAAAGAGAAAAAAAGAAGAAAGGATGAAGAAAAAAAGAAAGTAATAAGAAATAAAAGAAGATATTTTTTAATTTATAAAATTTGAAAACTTTATAATTTGGGTATTTTTAAATTCTAAGATTAGAAATAAGATTATAAATTGGGATTTCAAATAGAAATCAAACCTTTTATAATATTTTGGGATTTTAAAAGAAGAGTAAATTTTTTAGAGAGTTGGAAATAGAGAGTCTGTTGGAGTTAGAAACAGATATGGAGAGGAATCTTTTTGAAGAGTTGGCTAAATAGACAAATGGAGAGACAAAAATGGAGAGTCTTTTGGAGATGCTCTAAGTGTCAACATGTGGCCTGTGGGAGTCTGGGAAGGAAAGAGCTGGAACTGATGTCGCACCCTCACTGGCTGCTACCCCGCGATGCACCGCACTACTGCCCTCGCCACGCCATGCCATGCCCTCGCTATGGCGCTACGCTACTGCCCTCATCGCGCCACGCCGCACCCTCAGTGATCACGACGACGGCGGCCACGGTAGCGTGAAGCTTGGTTGTGCGGCGGTGTGGGATGGAAACAGAAGGGAGGAGATGAGACTAGAGAGACATATGTACGACGGCTAGGGTTTTGAGAGTCTGGGAGATAGAGGTGGGTCAAATAGACAATGCCAGTGCCTTCGTATGGTGGGCGCCACGTCTGTGGTGGGTACCACACGACGCCACGTGCCTGTGGCACCCACCATAGACAGCCAGGCGATATGGCGGTCTGTGACGAATTGCAAAATTCTGCCACGACGATATGGCGACGCCATAACAACTATGCACATGGTATATGATAATATCATATGATGTTTTAGACATGGAACAGGTTCAACAACAGACCATCCTAAAAGCACCATAATGGAGCTGATAGTAAGAAAGGAGCACACAATAAAGTTGAAGAAAAAATACAGACCACGAATGGCAAATCATTTATGGAATTGCCTAAACATGTATGAATATTACTATCACTAGTTCACTACAGAGTAAATGACACACAGGCGCACAATTAAAATAGAAACAAAGTTTGAACTCTGAATAAACAGAAGCCCATAAAACATAATATTTAAAATGTTTTTCTAGAAAGACTACTTTCAACATTTTTTCTGAATAAAGCTATGCATTAACATAAATTATTGTGCAATATACTTACTCATCTTTTCCAGTTTCTCAATCTGCTCCATTATAGCCTCTGGATCCTTTTTCAAAATACCAACCTCTCGTACCTTCTTCCTTTCTTTTTTATTCTGGGGTAAAAGTGTGGTGAAAGATTTAGTTAGTGAGTGCAAATCAAACCAATTGGTAACAGATCTAATAAATTTACCAATCTACCACATTAAACAAAATCCTCAAAACTAATTGACAAGCAGTTAATACAGATAGCAATATCTGATGTTTTCTACTAATCACTATGGCTGTCTTTTAGGCTTCATTTGGCAGCCCGGGTTCCCAGAGGGATCCCAGCATTCCCTGGGTGTCCGGCCCACTGGGGAAAATCTATTGGGTAATTTATTTGCACATTTGGAAGCACACGAGAGGGGAAATACCCAGCCCAATCCATGTGGAATCGAATGGGGAAAGAAGTCCAATATCAAGAGGTCAGGAACTTTTCCTATCAATACCCCTCTCATGACTGCAAGTGAACACAAGCATCCCTTCTAAGCCACCACTGGGTTTCTTCCTATCAGACACTGCCATCAGACCTCCTCCTCTGGCAAGACGCCGCCTCCACCCCTACCAGATTATTTTCAGGGTTTTTCTTCAATACACGAATTCCTACACAAAACACCAATCAGGTGCACACTTATCTGATCTTTTTTGTCAGAGTTTTTGCAATTTTTTAGCCATTGCAATCCAATATGACCATTTCCTGCTTGTGTGTCATGGTTGTAGTGTGTCGGCGAGCATGAGCATGCCATTTTCTTGCATGAGTGCGTCGGCACGGTGAAATGCCGTGGTCAGATTTTGCTTGTGAGGCAGAGCAGCTGTTGCCTCTACCTGAGTGCACAGAGGGGGCTGGGGGTTAGGGGCATCCGAGCCAAGCTACCGCAGGCCAAGAGTATCGGGATTCAGAAGCTGCTTTTGTTGAGATACTTGGATATGAAGGTATTGTAAAATTTCCCATTGTAAACTCCTTTTGGTGATATACTTGAACATGTGTTTGGTGTGTGTATAATTAGATTGAGATTGATATCATTTTGCTATTCTAATGTGGAAGACATCGGCTTGGCCGTTGGGTCCTGCCATTAGGTCTTGCTCACTTCTTCCGAACAGGATGCTTGTTGACCCATCAATTCTCTTTAAAATTGGGACGGAGGTAGGTTGTGTTGTTTATGTTGACTAGCATCATCCAATGATATATGTCAATCAGTAAGGTTGATAATGACTGCCAAAGGTATCACTTTTCAGCTTTTCGCTATGTTCTGGCGCTTTGATCAGTTTACAGCAAACATATAGTTGAACCATGTTTTAAGTTTTGCTGGCAGAATGGGATTATCCAACTACCAAAAATGGTTTTAGCCATGTGAAACATTTTGATTTGCAACATCATGAATTACTATGAAAATTGCAGTTTTCAGTGATCTGGAAGTTGAGAGTAAAATCAAGTTCAGTCCCAGCAAGATGATTATTAAAAGAATTCAAAGGATTACATTAGCAGCAATAAGAATTCTTGTGCTGCTTTCCACACTTGACAATTGCCTACATGTATGTCTGTTCATGTGTCAACTGTTAATGGCTAAAAAGACATCAAACTGGTGCAATGTATTGGTGTTGAGAATATGTGCTTTACTGCTTTGAGTTAAAAAGGCAGCAAAAACATTAAATATATGATTTTCTGAAGTTTTACTAACATTCCGAATTTTCTGTCTTTGTTGGAAGCTTTTTGGTTACAGTGAACCAAAACCACCAGTTCACTGTGTCTGTGATGCCAATCACACCACCAGGTTTCGCGTTGAAACGATCAAACGAATTAATCTACGAAGCTACCGCGGAGACCAACCTCAGATAGCCTCAAATCGACGAAAGAACACTAAACCTAGCGAACCGAATCACGAGCGCCATCGCAGTCTACGAACCATAAGGAGCCCCACGCCCCGCTAGTAAGGCCAACCCCACTACGCCCCAGAAAAGCGCACGGGGCATGAACCCTAGGGTTTGAGAATTGGGACTGACCCGCTTGAGCTCCTTCTTCCGCTGCTCCTTGCGGAAGGCGTCGGTGGGGTTCATGACCTTCCCTCCCTTGGTCGTCTTCATCCTGCCCTCCTCCTCTTCGTCCTCCTCCCTTCGCCCTCCGGCGACGGACGGAGCGAGCGGCGGCGGCGGCGGCGGACTCGAGGAGATGTGTGATTCAGGTCGGGCCGTATCCGGCTAAGCTTGCGGTCGGTTTGGTTGCAGACCTCCACAAAACAAGTTTTCCGAGTCCTACTCCTCTCGCATCTATTTCAACATTTAATATTTTTCACGTGCTACTAATTTAATTTTACGACGAATTTCTGAATAAGATAATTCATGGTATCCGCTACACTAAATTTAGCATGGATATAGTAATCATGTTTTCACAAAGCATGATTAAGAACCGTGCAGAAAAGTAAACCACGTATTGTACTGTTGCCAAAGATGAATATGCAGTCGATACAGAAATACTCCTCCTTGTGGTGTCGGATCACAGCACCCAATGACGACTGATAGTAGATGTAGACGGAAGACGCGTCGTGATGACGAACTTGAGCAGTCGTGCATAACACTTCCCAAAAACCTTATTCGTCCTCTTCTAGTGCAGGATCACAAGGACGACAGATTTTGGAGATCTACTCTCTTGTTCTTGGTGCACGCCGACAAACGAAATAGAGTAGACTACAATGACAACATAGCAAAGAGAAGGGACAACTAGAACCCTAGTATGGTTCTGTTATGATTCTCATCTCTGGATTCAACCAGATCTATGATTATTTATACGGGAGCATCCCGATCTCGTGTTGCAATCATGATTTCAATCAAGTCGTTTTCATATAACCATATCGCGTAAACTTCGCCACAATCTCAAAGAATCGGAATAAGAAAAGGAAAGATTGTGTCCTCACAAGGCAAGGAGTCGAATTCCAAGAATATGTGGTCAGGCTCAGCAAGCCAACCCCTGACTCCCGAGTCTCGACTCGGACCAAGCACTCGATAATGCTGACCCCGACTCCCAAGTCTTGGTATGGATTCTGCACTCAGTAGTGCCAACCGCCGAGTCTAACTTTCGACCACTCAGCATTCCTTTTCTGTGTTCAGGCCTTTGAGATTTATTTGGGAATTTCTGATATATTCATATAGGTCTATTCCAAAATTCCAACAATCCCTCACCAGATCTCAAATACCCATTAAGGATTTGTCTGATTTCTACTACTGTTTAATATACTAGCATTTCGGCAAGGACTGTTAAGTTGAACTCCCGCCTAGAATTTCAAGCTACACGCATTCACAACTTGAATAATGGATTATACCTTGAATTGCAAGTTTTATGTAAACAAGTTTCACTCAAAGTCTTAACTAATACTTGGATGCCAGTAGCCTACCCCTCGGGTGGAGCATATGTGTCGTACTCTCTGGTCTCATAATGAGCTTACTAGAGATCACCCAAGTCTCGTGAACTGAGATGTTAGACAATCAAGTTCATATAGGTGTATTCTTTTAAGAATGCTCTGCATGATAGCATCTTCGCTAATTAAAGCCAACATAATACATTAAGGCTTAAAGCCAACCTACCTTACAGTTTCTGAGAATATTGCATCTTAGAGAGGGTTGAGTAATAATAGTTACTCTCCTCAGTTAACCAATAGCTTGTTTTTTCTAGGTCCTAATTCACGGGATCTTTGATCACATAGGTTGGGTTACCACTATGGCAACTCATATGGGTCTCACACCCATCTCCCTCGATGCATTTTATACCACATTACGTGATAGCCCTTTTGTAAAGGAATGTGTTAGGTTTTTGTCTGTTTGAATATAAGTCACACTTATAACTCTGGAGTTTCTCAACTTCCTGAGAGACTTCAATCGTCTTTTAATGTATATTGATGACTTCACATTATCCTTAGCACTGTTCACTTTGACTATCACATCTTGATTGTCACAGTTCATAAAGATAGTCGGCACCGGTTTTTCAACCACGAGTAAGTCCATCAATAGCTCACGCAACCATTTTGCCTCTACAGTTGTTGTATCTAAAGCAGTAAGTTCTGCTTCCATGGTTGACCACGTCAAATGGTCTGTTTGCAAAACCTCCGTGATATTACACCACCTCTAAGAGTAAAGACATATCCTGTTGTAGCATAAAACTCATCAACATTAGATATCTAGTTCGAATCACTATATCCCTCAAGCACAACAGGGTACCTAGAATAGTGAATCTTATAACTCATAGTACCTTCCAAGTAGCACATAACCATTTCAAGTGTATGCCAGTGATCACAACCCGAGTTGGACATGAACCTACTCAATTTGCTCACAGCAAATGATATGTCGGGTCTCGTTGCGCTAGCTAGGTATAGGAGTGAACCAATTATCTAAGAGTATCTCAGTTGATCTTTGGTAATTTTCTTATTCTTTCGAAGTGTCACACTGAGATCATAAGGTGTTGGAGAAGGCTTACTGTCTTTATAGAGAAAATGGCTCAAGACCTTCTCAGCATAATGAGATTGCGAAAGTGTAATCTCATTCTCCTCCTTATTGAGTTTGATGTTAAGAATAACATCAGTTTTTCTCAGATCTTTCATAAAAACTCTTTGATAGGAAGACTTGACCTCATTGATCGTATCAATATTTGTGCCAAAAATCAGTATGTCATCGACATACAAACATAATATAACTCCTTCACCCCACCATGTTGATAGTATACACATCTATCAGTCTCGTTTATGACAAAGCCCACGGAAGTTAGAGTTCTGTCGAACTTATCATGACATTGCTTAGGTGCTTGTTTCAAGCCATACAAAAACTTTAATAATTTACACACATTGCTCTCTTGACCCTTCACTACAAACCCATCAAGCTGATCCATGTAGATCTCCTCATCCAACTCTCCATTCAAGAAAGTTGTCTTTACATCTATTTGATGAATGATAAGATTATATGAGGTTGTCAGAGAAAGCAATGCTCTGATTGTGGTCAGTCTAGCGATAGGTGAATAAATATCAAAAAAGTATCCGCCTTCCTTTTGTGTATAACTTTTGGCCACAAGTTGAGCTTTGTACTTCTCAACAGTATAATCAGGCCTAAGTTTCTTCTTGAACACCCACTTACAACCCACGGTTTTGCAACCATAAGGTTGAATAGTCAGTTCCCACGTACCATTGGATATAATCGAGTCCATCTCATTATGGATAGCTTCTTTCTAATCATATGCATATGGAGATGCATATGCCTCGATAATGGTAGTAGGAGTGTCATCTACAAGGTACATAGCGAAATTGTCACTAAAGAATTTTCCAACCCTTTGTCTCTTACTCCTTCTAGAAGCTTCACTGTCATCCTCCTCAAGGATTTCTTCAAATTGATTATGTTGTTCAAAAGACTCAAAATTAATCATTGTACTAGGTTCAGGAATTATCTCTGTATAATATCTAGTAATGTTATGCATACATTTCAAAGAAAACATATTCTCAAAAAATGTTGCATCATGAAATTCTAAGATAGTATCAACATGCATATCATGCATCTCAGATTTTACTACCAAAAATCTATATGCCATACTCCTCTGAGCATAACCTAGAAAGATGCAGTCCACTGTCTTATGTCCTAGCTTATGTTTCTTCACGATTGGAACATTGACTTTCGCCAAACATCCCCAAGTACGCAAGTAGGATAGCGATGGTTTTCTCCCAATTCATATCTCATATGGAGTTTGATCTTTATTCTTGTTAGGTCTATTCAAGACGTGACTTGCAGTCAGCAGAGCTTCCCCCACTATGTCTTTGATAAACCAACATTATCTAACATAGCGTTAACTAAGTCAGTTAGTGTGCGGTTTTTCCTCTTGACAATCCCATTCGACTCGGGCGAATAGAGAGGCGTCCTCTCATGAACCGTGTTCCTCACAAAATTCATCAAATATTTTAGGAAAATATTCACCACCCCAATCAGATCTTTCTCTCTAGTTGATTTTCAACTTCGTCTTTATAGATTTTAAAGTAGTCTAGTGCTTCATCCTTAGTTCGCAATTGATATACATAACAAAATCTAGATGCATCATCAATAAAAGTCATGAAATATCTTTTTTCACCCTTTGTCAACACACCATTCATCTTGTAGAGATCAAAATGTATGAGTTCTAGAGGTGCCGAGTTTCTCTCCTCATCCACCTTGTGAGGCTTCCGACGTTGTTTTCATTACACATAACTATGACACTTAGAACCTTTTACAATTGTGAAATTCAAAATAAAACACATGCTGGATAAACTAGACATCAAGCCAAAATTAATGTGACATAAATGTGAATGCCAAATACTCACATCATCATTAATGTTACTACAAATATGGTTCACTGACTTATTACTAAAATCAGAAAGGGAAAAATAGAACAGACCTCCACAATCATAGTCTTTACCAATGAATTGTCCATATTTTGATAAGACTAATTTATTGGACACTAAAACTACCTTAAACCCGTCCTTCAATAGAACGAAACAGCTGACGAGATTCTTATTGATTGTTGAGACATGCTGCACATTCCTTAGTTGCACAATCTTTCCCGAAGTAAACTTTAAACCTATCGTGCCAAAACCATGAACAGAAGTAGATGACCCATTCCCCATTAGGATGGAAGAATCCCGGACGGTCTGATAAGAAGAAAACATAGAAATGTCACCACTCACATGAATATTGGCACCTGTATCAAACCACCAGTTGGTAGTTTGACATACCGAAAGTATAGTAAATGGATTACCATACCCATCCTCAGTATTGCCTATGGTCACCATGTTGACATTCATAGCCTTTTGCCCTTTGCGGTCTGCATGATCCGGGCAATCCTTAGAGAAATTTCCCAGTTCACCACAAGTGAAGCAATTCAACTCGACTATATTTTTCTTCTTCTTTTAAAGGTAGTGGTTCTCATAACCTTGTTCGGCTTATGTTTCCCTTTGCTCTTGTTATGTGGGGATTTCTGCACCAAGTTGGCGTTAGACTGACCCTCGCCTCCTTTCTCAGAAGCATCTTTTTCCCGAGCTTTCTCTTCAACATCAAGAGATGCTATCAGGTTTTAAACTAATATCCCATGTCTCTGATGTTTTAGAGTAGTGACGAAGTTTCTCTATGAAGAAGGTAACTTTGCAATAATGCACCCAACCACAAACTTATCGGGTAGAGAACACTTAACGAGGTCAAGTTCCTTGACAATGCACACAACCTCATGAGCTTGTTCTACTGCAGAACAGTTGTTCACCATCCTATAGTCATGAAATCTCTCCATGAGGTATAGTTCACTGCCTGCATCTGATGCACCATATTTTGCAACCATAGCATCCCACAATTCTTTCGTGTATGTCACAATGATGTAAACATCACACAATCAGTCAGGGAGCACACCTTCAGGTTTGCCAAGTCTCACTTCCCATACATTCATAGCAGTAAACCAGAGACAAACTTTTGCTTTCCATCTCTTAAAACACACCTGATAATTTTTCTGGCTTCGGTGCATCCACAAATATAGCCATAGCATTAATCACAGATTGCCTAGAATAAGTTTTTGGATTATTGGAATATTAGTAAATTTCATGACTAATTTCCGAACAAAATAATTCACAACATCAGCTAGATTTATCATGAACACAGTAACCATATTTTTCACAAAGCATGATTAAGAACTATGCCAGAAGCCAAGTCTAAAAGTTCTCTTTGGAGTTAGCCTCCGGGCCATCTTCGGAGTTAACCTCCGGGCTATTTTCGGAGTTAACCTCCGAGCTCCTTTCGAAGGTCCCTAGAGCCAGTCTCCGGACCCTCTTCAGTCAATTCGAAGCTAAGTCTCCGAGAATCCAGTTCGGAGTTCAGTTTGGAGTATGCTTCGAAGTCCATTTCGAAGTGTCCTTCGAAGCCTTCCTTGCAGCCTCCGCCCGAAGAGCTCCGACCACTACTTCGAACCTAGAAGAATATATGTACTTTGCTACAGTGTAGAAGTCATACCAGGGGCCCCTCTGCCCCTAGTATGTCATTTAGCTGGTCAAGAAGTGACGTTTATCTGACACATATGTAAGGTTGTAAAGCACTTTGTACAGTAGACTAGCCTTTTTTCCCTTTTTGCCCCTATAAAGTCTATGACTTATAGAGGGCATTTATGTCTTTTTCTTTAGCCTGCGTGCCTATAAAAGCAGGACCAAGCCCTTATAATATGGGATCAGTTCCATGAGATTCAAAGGCAAATTATGCCAAATCCACCACAAACTGGACGTAGGGCTTTTATCCCTCCTAGGAGGTCTGAACTAGTATAAATCTTTTCCTTCTGAGAGAACCCTTCGAGGTTCATTTTATACACTGTATACACAAAAAACTCGTGGTGTAGCTAAAAAAATTGTTACAACAGTTGGCGTCGTCCGTGAGGACCTTAGTCCTAAAAGCTAAGTTCTCTGCCACTGTCTACAATTCGAAGTGCGCTTGAGGGGGGAGCTTCGAAGCTTTCTTGCTTCGCGCACCCTCCGGCAAGGGGCTTCGGGTGCAGTTCAAAGGTCTTCTTTGCCTTCCTCCATCCTTCGCGCTTCGGAGTTCACTCTCTAGCAAGGGGCTCCGCTTCGCGTGTCGAAGGTCGTCAAAGCCTCAAGGGGCTACAAAGCAAGTTTTTTCACCCGCTTTATGAGGTATGTACACAATCCGAAGTACCACTTCGATGTACAAATTTACAATTACTTTAATATAAAATCGAAGCCTTGCTTCGGCTTAAAATTTGGAGCCTTGCTTCACTTTATCAAAAACCCGAAGCCTTGCTTCGTCTTATTTGAAATTCGAAGCCTTGCTTCGCTTCACAAAATCTGGAGCATCCCTCCGAAGGCTACACAACGCCTCCGGGCCCGTAGCAGTGGGCTAAAGGACTCCAGGTCATCGGCCTGATGCGTCCGGGATCCGAAGGCCACCGACAGGAGGTATCCCAGAATTTCGTGATTCGTTCTCAGTATTCAGAGTCGAAGGTGGCTCAGAGCGAAGGCAGCTCACAATCACAGGTTCGGTGAATCCACACCAAATATCCATTCTCATTACAAAATCAAGCTCAGAAGCCTTGCTTCTAAACACGCTCCGAAGCCTTGCTTCCCGTGTCAAAATCTAATCTAAAAATTAAGCATCTCGAAGTTATTCTTCACTTAAAATCTAAGTGCGTTTTGGAGCCTCGCTCACGCACATCCAAACCCAAGCATGTCGAAGCATGCTTCGCTTAATTTGGCTACACTGAAGCCTTGCTTCACTCCAAATTAATGCACTCGAAGCCCAAAAGAGACCTTCGCTCGACGCGATATAAGCGTCCGAAGCCGCCAAAAAGGCGCACCCTTCGCATTTTTTATTGCCCGCACCAGCAACGTCTAAGTCCCTAGCTGCCACGCACAAGGGGGGAAGTATGTATGCGAAGTGTGCGAATGTAATGCGCAGTACGAGCGTGCTAAGCTAAAACGTTTGAAACAATCAAATAATGCGAAGCATGCTGACGAAGTATGCAAATACAACAAATCTCATTTATTGAATGATAATTGAGAAGTATGTTACAAATACACTTTGAAAACAAAATTATGAGTAGTCTATATCTAAGCCTAAGAAAAAGCGAGCTCGAGGCCCCAACCCTCGCTTGCTCTTCTTCTGGCCAGGGCCCCCTCGGCTGGACGAAGCCTCGTTGGAGCCTTCTCTCCCACGTCTGGTTCGTCCATGCCCTGAAGTCCGCAGACCTCATCTTCCATCTTGTAGGTTTGTCCAAGTCTGCGAGACAGGCGGTGCCATGTCGAAGGCAGAGAAGTCTAAAGCTTCGTCGCTTGCTAGAGTCGTACTCAAAGGCTGTACCCCCTCGTCACGTAAGTCTACTTCGAAGCAGCTTAAGTCTAGCGAGGAGGAAGAACTCCGAAGGGGCTTCGTCTTCACGGTAGCCAGTAGCTCTTGGGCTACTTCGGAAATGGCTTCGCCGTTAGGTCCTCTCGGAAGTTTGAACCGAGGGGGGCCTTTGGACCTAGCTACCTCGAGGACCACCCATAATTGGCGAAGTTCTTCAGAGTCTTCAAGTACTTCGAGGTCAACATTCGAAGGATGAGCCTGGGCAGGTATAAAGTACCCCCGCATTTATATTAATAAACTGATAAGTTTTTACAAGCCTACAGCTAGGAATTACAAGGAACCTAAGGAGATCTACACCTTCGGAGGCGGAGGTGTCGACGTCGAAGGCTGAGCTGGCGAGGCCTGTGCCTTGGCTCGGCGAAGGCGGATGGCTTTCTGGAGTTCGAGGACTGCTTCGCAGCCTTGGGCCTTCCAAGGCTCTTGAAGGCGACGCCAGGCTCCGCGGATGCCCAGCGGTGGCGTCACCAAGTGCTGGCCTCCGAAGGCCACCGGAGTCGCCGAGATCGCTGCTTCGAGGTGGTTGCACCCCGAGTCATGAAGCATTTGCAACACTCCTTGACCCGCCACTCGGCCAGCCATCAAGGTGGGCCTCAAGCGAAGCTGAAGCGAACCGGCACACTGTAACAGTCAATTTTATAGCCGTTGCGAAGTCAGCTGATCTCCTCGAGGTAGTTCTAACACCCGAGGCAGGCAATTATTACCTTCACAAGTCGAAGCCTCCTTCGGTCCAAGCTCCGAAGGCCTGTCTTCTCTGAAGTTACCATTTTTATTGTCATTTGTCCCAAGGGCGCACGCACCCCTTCGTCCCGAAGGCCTGCAGGCGAGGGGCTACTGTTGGGGGAATAAGTTTCCCCTTAAAATAGGGGCCAAATGATGTCAGCCTCCGTTGGCCTTCGGCCCGAAGCCCGACACTTTCGAAGCAAATCCCTTTCTGTCAGAGTTATTTCCAAGCCTTCGGATCCCTTTCAGAGCCTTCCGGATCGAAGCTTTCGGACTCCTTCCAGAGCCCTCCAGTTCGAAGCCTCCAGGCTCTTTTTTGAAGTCTGCCAGAAGCCAAGTCTAAAAGTTCTCTTTGGATTTAGCCTCCGGGCCATCTTCGGAGTTAACCTCCGAGCTCCTTTCGGAGGTCCCTAGAGCCAGTCTCCGGACCCTCTTCAATCAATTCGAAGCTAAGTCTCCGAGAATCCAGTTCGGAGTTCAGTTTGGAGTATGCTTCTAAGTCCATTTTAGAGTGTCCTTCGAAGCCTTCCTTGCAGCCTCCGCCCGAAGAGCTCCGGCCACTACTTCGAACCTAGAAGAATATTTGTACTTCGCTACAGTGTAGAAGTCATACCAGGGGACCATCTGCCCCTAGTATGTCATTTAGTTGGTCAAGAAGTGACGTTTATCTGACACATATGTAAGGTTGTAAAGCACTTTGTACAGTAGACTAGCCTTTTTTCCCTTTTTGCCCCTATAAAGCCTATGACTTATAGAGGGCATTTAGGTCTTTTCCTTTGGCCTGTGTGCCTATAAAAGCAGGACCAAGCCCTTGTAATATGGAATCATATCCATGAGATTCAAAGGCAAATTATGCCAAATCCACCACAAACTGGACGTAGCGCTTTTATCCCTCCTGGGAGGTCTGAACCAGTATAAATCTTTTCCTTCTGAGAGAACCCTTCGAGGTTCATTTTATACACTTTATACACACAAAACCTGTGTTGTAGATAAAACAATTGTTACAACAGTTTCCATATAATCATATCTCTTAAACTTTTCCATGATCCCAAAGAATCGGAATAAGAAAAGGAAAGATTGTGTCCCCATAAAGCAAGGAGTCGGATTTCAGGAATACGTGGTCGGGCTCGGCAAGCCGACCCTTGACTCCCGAGTCTAGGCTCGGATCAAGCACTCGACAGTGCTGACCCTAAATCCCGAGTCTTGGTGCGGATTCTGCACTCGGCAGTACCGAGACTTCCGACCACTCGATATTCCTTTTCTTGGTTTGGGCCTTTGAGATTTATTTAGGAATTTCCGAAATATTCATATAGGTCTATTCCAAAATTCCAACATAAACTACAACTTTAACATAACAAATATTACCTTGACAATAAAAGACCTGAGTGATTATTATTATTTATTAGCGAATACTACCTATATGCTTATAGGGTTAATGTGCAATCTCAACTAAGAATGCCTCTAAAAATAACTCAATTAAATAGGGATTGTGTTGGCGCAAATGATTACGCTAACAGGTTCTCAAAGATTAAGAACTAACAAATGAAGAGTTTGTGATGCGGACTATTTCGAGCCTCCGAATAGGATAATAGCTCAAAGTAGTTCGAAGTGGTGTATTGAATAGTTGAGTATTCGATGCCTATTACAGGGTAAGAAGGGGGTATTTATAGGTAAAAACTCTAAGAAAAAGACCTATTTACCCCTCAATTACAACCGACATAGTGGAAACTATTCGGTATCCCGAATAGGGTTAAAATAGTAAAATCTATCCGGAGAAGATAGATAAGGCAAACGTCTTATCAGTCTTGCTATTTTCCACTGTAGCTTCAGAGCCTTCGGGGGATACCTTCGAACCAAGAAGCCGAAGTATCCTTCGGCTTGAAACCTACATTATCTTGGAGATGAACACATGCTTCGAAGCTGATGAATTATCTTTGGCTGCTGATCTCTAAAGTCCTGAGGATGAAGTATTTTCCCCCAACAGTAGCCCCTCGAATACGCTTCTCTGATTTAACATGTATGGTAGGAAAGTAGTATACGTAAGGAATATTTTCATATTCAGGGACTTAGTGAAATTTGAAGATGTTACAGTTATTCGAAGGGTATTTGACATCGAAGTATCTCCGATGAAAACTTCAAACTAGGACTGTTGTGTGAACGCTTCACAAGGAAATGAACCGTTACGGAGACGGAACGTCGTGAAGAGCCGTTAATTTTGAGTCGTTACCCTTCAAGTAGCTGTTAGGCTCCCAGAAAAGGTAACGGTCAAAACTTTACCGTGGATTCACACCTTTCTACTTCCTGGTCCCACCTGTCAGCGACGGAAGTCGAACCTGCAATGCGAACACACGATCGAAGCGCAGTAACTAGCGGAAAGGCTATAAAAGAGGGGTCGAAGCCCACCGAAATTTTTTACAGAACTTGATTTCTGAAGCTTTCTTTCTTCAACCTCCAAATCTCCTCCCAATCCTTTGAGCAATCAAAACATGGCGAGGACCAGCGCAACTATGCCGGCGGCAGCAGGAACTCTGCCATAGAGGCAAGCGTGGGCAACTTCAGCAGCGGTGGCCATGGCGGGAGCTCCGGGAAGTTCTTGGCCAAAAAATCCTCGAGAGCTCCGCCCTCCATCCAAGAAGCCAATCCCGCAAAGATTCCTCATCGGACAATCGACAAGCACAGTGGAATCTATTGAGGAGGCAGTGAACGGGAAGTTGGGCCCCGGAATGAGGACTCGGGTCTCGGGAATGGAGTCGACCCCGAAGCCGCAAAGCGGGAAGTGGTAGTCTTCGAGGCTTTCTTTGAAGCCGGACTGGGACTCCCTGCCATTAATTTCCTGTTAGAGGTATTGGAGATGTTCCACATTACCTTGCCGTAGTTGTCCCCCAACGCCATAGCAAGACTGGCAATCTTCGAATGGGCTCTTCGGGTGGAAGGATGCGAAGGAAGATCAGAGATCTTTGCCGCCACCCACGAGGCCACCTGCCAACCGAAGCCACAGGATGGACCCGGAGAAACCAAGGTGCTGACGGCGTTCGGAAGGAGCATGCACAACATTTTCTAGCGAAGGCCATCAATGACCGATGGTACACCAACTGGATCCTCCGGTGGTTTTACGCCGAAGTTGGAGAGGACTCTAGCCTCACAGGGCCCCTTCAAGAGATCTGGTTCCGGAAGGAGGTCGAGGTTACTCCGAACCCAAACCTGCTCTCAACGCGGCTTGGATTGCTTTCTTCGATTGCCAGCCGTATGAGCATGCGGGATCTGGCGGAGGAATTCATCGCCCTCTGGATCCCACCTCTTGGAGCCGATTGGCCGATTGCGTTTCAAAATGCTTCGGAGGGAGAGCTTCGAAGCCTAGGTAGCTCTTCGCACTTCCTACATTAACACATTAGGAAATAGATAACATACTTATGAAATGCCACCTCTTTTCAGCGACTCCTTTGGCGCTAGATCCAGAGCAGATCGCAAGGGCCACCGAAAAGGTGCTCGGAGCCCCTACGGTGGTGGAAAAACAGCGAAGGGTGGAGCTGGTGGGAAGCTGGGAGCGCTTCAATAGGGTGTGGAGTGCTCTCGGAATGGAGCCTCCACCTCTACCAGACTTTGACTCGACCAGAGTGGCTCCTCGGAAGAGGAAGGCCACTGCCGTGCCCTCCAAGAAGACCGCCAAAACCCCCGTCAAGAAGGGGAAGAAGACATCGAAGCCTCCTCCTCAACCAACTCCGATGACTTCGCCTTCCTCCTTGGGCATTCGGAGCTCTTCTTCGGAAGACTCCGGAGAAAAAGACTCCAATGTCCGGATGGGGAAGGCCCTTGAGGATCCTAACAAGATGAAGTCTGGAATCCGTAGGCTGGCCACCTTCGGCTCTTTTACAGATGCTTCGAACACGGAGGCCGAAAATGTGTTCTTTTAAAGTCCTTAGACTCTTCTACAGATCCTAACAAGCCAGAGCCTGGAATCCGTAGGCTGGCCACCTTCGGCTCTTTTACAGATGCTTCAAACCCAAAGGCCGGAAATCTGTTCTTTTAAAGTCCTTAGACTCTTCTACGGATCCTAACAAGCCAGAGCTTGGAATCCGTAGGCTGTCCACCTTCGGCTCTTTTACGTAATCCTTGAACCAATGGTTCGAAGGCCGTTTTGTGGGTTCCTTGAAAGATGCTTAACTTCGCAAGCATCTCCGTTCTCCTAATGCGTCCACCAAGAGTAAGGAATATTTGAAGAGTAAACATAATTCAAACCTCACTCTTATTTAATTTAGAAAGATACTTTTACAATTGATTACAAGGAGCCCCTAAGCGTAATAACATTTAAGGTGCTCCGCATGCCATGCATGCTTCAACTCTTCCCCTTCTAAATTAGCTAGTATAAACGACCCGGGGTGCCCTGAGCGTAGGATAATATATGGTCCTTCTCATTTATTTCCTAGCTTCCCCGAAGCTATTACACTTCGCAATACCAAATGACCTGGCTTGAGCTCGTTCACTTTTATCTTCGGGTCATACCATGTCTTCGTTTGGTCTTGGTACTTCATCAGATTGGCAACAACTCGAAGCCTTATTTCTTCTGACAAGTCTAGCAAAGTGTTTCTCTCATCTTCATTTGCAGGTTCTACTATGCGGAGGGATCCACCTTTGAGCTCCGTAGGAGTCATGACCTTGTCTCCGAATAGCAACCTGAATGGGGTGAAGCCTGTGGATCTGGCCTGAGTGGTCCGAATGGACCATAGAATCTTAGGGAGTTCTTCGGTCCATAGCCCTTTAGCCAGCCCGACAATCCCGCGATTTAAACCAGAGAGAATATTTCCATTGGCTCGCTCGACGGCTCCATTGGATTGGGGATGACGAACTGCTGCGAAGCATAACTTGATGCTTAGGCCTTCACAAAATTCCTTAAAGGGTTCGGCTTCGAACTGAGTGCCATTATCCACAGTTAACTCCCTTGGCACTCCGAACCTGCATATGATATTTTGCTAGAAGAATTTTTGCACATTTCTTGATGTGATAGTAGTTAGGGGTTCAGCTTCGACCCATTTAGAAAAATACTCGATTGCTACCACTGCAAACTTCAAGCTGCCTTTTGCCATTGGAAAAGGGCCGATGAGATCCATTCCCCATCGTGCCATTGGCCATACTGGAGCAATAACTTGAAGGGGTGTTGGTGGACGATGGCTCCATCTACCCATCCACTGGCATCCTTGATAGGTTCGAACTAACTCTTCCGCATCTCTTACAACTGTTGGCCAATAGAGCCCCTGCCGAAGAGTCTTTCCTGCTAGAGCACGGGGGGGCTAGGTGGCTTCCACATAAACCTTCGTGAATCTCCCGAAGTATATCTTGGCCTTCGGGTTGTGATATGCACCTGAGTAGGGGAGAGCAAACTCCGGCTTTGTATAATATCCCATTGATAAGCTCATAATTAAGAGCCCTCGCTTGCAACCTTCGAAAATCCAGACCTTCTAACAAGACTAGATGTTTTGCAAGACATCCATTATTGGAGTCCGCCAATCTACAACTGGGATGCAAAGGACTTCTACGGAGGGTAATTGATTTATTGTGGTCTTAATAAGTTCTTCGTAGAAAGCACCCTCCGGGACGTCCAAAGCTCCGGCTGTAGCCTTCGCTAGAATGTCTGCAAGTTGATTATCTGCTTGAGGGATACTCCGAACAGAAAATCCTTTAAACATTGCTTCTGTCTTGCAAATTTCTTCTAAATACTTTGCAAGATGCGGGTTCCTGGCTTGAAAGCTTTTGTCAACATGCCCTGCGATGTCTTGGGAATCTGTTTTAATTATAATCCTTGCTACTCCAAGTGCATTTGCCTTTCGGAGGCCTAGCAGGATCCCTTCGTACTCTGCAATATTATTGGTGGTCTTAAAGTTGAGCCTCGCAGAATACATGACCTTCTGCCCTAACGGCGATATTATCACAGCTCCAGCTCCGGCACTAGATGTCTGATAGGCTCCATCGGAAAAAATTGTCCACAGACCTTCGGAGGTTTCTTTCGGAGCCCAGACTGTGGATGGAGTCCACTCTGCCATGAAGTCAACTATGATCTGGAATTTGATAGTTGTTCTCGTCGTGAAGGAAATACCAAAGGGGGCTAGCTCGACAGCCCATTTTCCAATACTACCCATAGAATCTTTGCTTCGAAGCATATCACCAAGGGGATACGAGGTAGGAACGATAAGATTATGTGCTAGAAAGTAATGCCTTAGCTTCCGCGAGACCATTACCAAAGCATAAGCAAATTTTTCGAGCTCGGAGTATCTTGTCTTTGCTCTAGACAAAGCTTCTAAGACAAAGTAGACTGGGTTTTGCACCAGTTTCCCTTTAAGCTCAACTTCCCTGACCAGTACTACACTTACTGTGGAGCCCGTTGCTGCAAGATAAGGAAGGAGAGTTTCTTCTGGGAGGGGCACAGTAAGTGTTGACAGGCTTCCGAGATAATCTTTAATGTCATCGAAGCTCTTCTGGCACTCCGGCGTCTACTTGAAACTTTTGGACCCCTTTAGAGCTTTAAAAATTGAGAGGCTTCATTCGGCTGATCTGGCCAGGAATCTGCTGAGAGCTGCGAGCCGTCCTGTTAGCTTCTGGACCTGCTTCAGATTTTCTGGTGGAGCCATTCTTTGCAATGCGCTTATCTGCGTCGGGCTAGCTTCGATTCCCCTACTCGAAACTAAGTACCCTAGCAGTTTTCCTGCTTGCGCCCTAAATATACATTTTTTAGGGTTAAGGCGAACTCCACATGCTCGGAGGCTCTCAAAGGTTTCAGCTAAGTCTAGACTATGATGGTGCTTTAAAGCACTCTTTATTACAATGTCATCCATATAGGCTTCGACATTTCGGCCTATTTGATGACCTAGAGCCTTAGCTATCAAATGTGAGAATGTGGCTCCGGCATTCCGCAAGCCAAAAGGCATTCGAACATAACAAAATACTCCGGAGGGGGTTATAAAACTTATCTTGGCTTTGTCTTCGCGCTTTAGCCAGACCTGATGATAACCGAAGTATGTGTCTAGGAAGCTTAACAATTCAGAGCCAGCCGTAGAATCCACCAGCTGGTCTATTCGGGGCATACGATAGGGGTCTCGCGGGCATGCTTTATTTAATGACGTGAAATCAATGCACATGCGCCACTTGCCGGAGCCCTTTTTCCTGATAAAAACAGGGTTAGCCAGCCACTCCGTGTGGGCTACTTCCCTAATAATGCCAACCCTTAGCAATTTTTCCACCTCTACCTTGGTGAGGTCTGCCCTCTCTGATGATAACTTACAGAGCCCATAGCGCACTGGCCTAGCCTTCGGGTTGACAAGCAAACTGTGCTCGATAATGCTCCGGTCAACCCCGGTGATGTATTCGTCGGTCCAGGCAAAGATATCTAAATTTTGTTTAACTACCTCCTCCAGTGAAGTAGCTATCTCTAAAGGTAGCCCCTTGCCGAATTGTATTGGGTATTCCTTGCCATCTTTCAGGATCATCTTTGTGATAACATCACCTTCTCGGCTTGGCTTTAGGGAAGGGCCCTTCGAGGAGCTTGAAGACTCCGAAGCCTCCTCCTTGTGCTCCGACACACTGTGCACTTGCCGAGGGTCTAATGGCGGACCATGGCCATACTCCGCTCTTCGTGCTACAGCTTGGTCTCCTGAGATAGTGAGAACTCCACCTTGCGTGGGCATCTTGAGACATAAGTAGTTATGATGTGTTATAGCCCCGAACTGGTTCAACATTCCCCGTCCGAAAATTGCATTATAGGCATATAGGGCGACGACGACGTTGAAGATCACCTCCTCCACCCTGGCCAGGGGCCCCTCTTCGAAGGCAACCTCGAGGCCTATCTGGCCGAGGGCATCGAGAGGAGGACCTGCGAAGCCTTGGAGTGGGCGAGCTGCCGGAAGTAAGTGCCTCCGCGGAATGCACATCTGGTCGAAGGCCTGGACGAAGAGTATATCTACGGAGCTTCCACTGTCCACCAGGATCCTCCGGACTTCAACTCCCGCTATATCGGCTGAAATAACAAGGGGGTCAATATGAGGGAATTTCACCCCCACAACATCATTGGCAGTAAAAGAAATAGGTACATGGGATCACTCGGGCATTTCTGCCACCGAATTCGAGGTCCCTATGTGCCCTACTTCGCGGACATATTCTCTTCGCTGCCTTTTTAACATGTTACCGAGGGTCCTTCTCCGGAGATGGGCAGGACCACTTGCTTGCCGCGATCTTGGGGATCTTCCTGCTTCGGTGGTGGCATAATATTGGCCACCGGGAGCTGCATTGGTGCTTTGGGGTTGCCGGCTCGAACCACAGCTTGCACGGGCTCCGAACGTACCGCTGGAGGGGCTCGGTCTGAAGTACCTCGCCCTGATCTTCGTCCTAGGTATTCACCCCGAAGGGTTAATACATACTTACAATCTTTCATGTCATGACTTCTATTCTCGCCATACACACAACAGAAGAAGCTTTGGCGCCTGCCAGCTACTCTTTCTTAGGGCTTTGAAGTACCAGCCTTGAAACCTTGTGCCTGTTGAAAGTTGAAAGGCGTCTTCGGGGCGAAGGGTGCAATGTTTAACACCTCGGAGCAGAAGTGTTTCTTTCCCCGCCTATGATCGCTGAAACGACTATCAAGGGGGGCTTGCGGAGAGGTTATGACTTCGGGCTCCGTCTTCACTTCTCGAAGGGCTGGTACAAGTGTTGCAGTTCTTCGGTGGCAGCCTTCCTCTACCTTGGCATACTGTTCGAAGTATGCCATCAGTTGTGCCACAGACGACACTAGCTTTCGCTGAATCTTGCTGAGGAGATCTGGGTTCAACACCGCTTCGCGCGCGGCATCAACTACCGAAGAGGTAGACAAGCCTTTGATCTGAGACTTGGTGTGGGCGAAGCATGTGAAATACTCCCGAAGCGTCTCCCCCGCTCGCTGCTTCACCTGAAACAGACTCCCGGTCGACATTGGGGCTACAAATGTACCCTAGAAGTTGCTTACGAACTTCCTCTTCAGCTGCTCCCATGACTTGATCGATCCTGGCTTTAGAGACCAGAACCATCGGAGAGCCACACCTTCTAGTGCGAGGGGGAATGACTTCACCATAGTGTTACGCACCCCTCCAATGGCTTCTATTGCCAAGGCATACGAAGGGAGAAAATTCCCCAGGGTCAGACCCACCAGAGTACTTGTGCAGTTTCGAGGCCTTAAACCTGGGGTCGAATGGCACTTTCTGCGGGTCCAGATGCAATGGAGAGTCGTCGTCGAAAGATGCATTCTCGGTTTCCTCCAGGACTTGGAAAGCTTTGGGAAGATCACCAGGACCGCTATCTTGAGGCCCTTCCGGAGCATGAGTGAAGGCTTGGGAATGAAGTCGATCAGCAACCTCTTGCCTCCACCCTGCTACTTCCTCCTGAAGTCGCGCTACTTGGGTAGCTGCGTCCTCAGGAAGGTCTTCATCTCCTCCGGAGGGGAGCTCCGAGTCTCGAGAACTAGTGTAATCGGTTTGGAGCACCGTGGGAGCGGCTCGGGGGCCTCTGGGTGCTCGACGTCCGGCGACCCCTTTGGGGGTCAGTGGAATGACTGAGGGTCCTGCACTGTTGGTCCGAGGGGACCTTCGGGGAGGATCAGAGGCTAGGCTCCACTTGGGAGGCATGGCTAACGAAGATGAGGTCCGAAGACCGAAGACTCCGATTGGTTTGGGAAGGCGAAGAAAGGCCTTCGAGCTACACTAGGAAGCCCCTTACCGAAGGGTGCGCGGAATCCTGAGACTCTAAAGCTCCCTCCGCAAGTGATCTTCGAAGTGCAGTCAACGACAGAGAACTAGCTTTTAGAACTAGGTTCCCCACAGATGGCACCAACTATTGGCGCAAAGGATTACGCTAACAGGTTCTCAAAGATTAAGAACTAACAAATGAAGAGTTTGTGATGCGGACTATTTCAAGCCTCCGAATAGGATAATAGCTCAAAGTAGTTCGAAGTGGTGTATTGAATAGCTGAGTATTCAATGCCTATTACAGGGTAAGAAGGGGGGTATTTGTAGGTAAAACTCTAAGGAAAATACATATTTTCCCCTCAATTACAACCGACATAGTGGAAACTATTCGGTATCCCGAATAGGGTTAAAATAGTAAAATCTATCCAGATAAGATAGATAAGGCAGATGTCTTATCAGTCTTGTTGTTTTCCACTATAGCTTCGGAGCCTTCGGAGGATACCTTCGAACCAAGAAGCCGAAGTATCCTTTGGCTTGAAACCTACATCATCTTGGAGATGAACACATGCTTCAAAGCTGATGAATTATCTTTGGCTGCTGATCTCTAAAGTCTTGAGGATGAAGTATTTTTCCCCAACAAATTGTATTTACATGCATTATCCTTAGCACTTTGATTTTATTTCCAGCCTAAAATAAGAACAAAACTAAAACTTGGTAACTGGAGAAAGAAAAACAATGGTGGCAGCAATTATGCCTGCAATGCAACTAGGGCCACAAATCTATAACCACTGTGTAAAGATGCAAATGTTTTCAAGATGTACTAAGTTTACATTATAAACCAAAGTTTTGTGGATATTATATTTATGCTTTCAAACATAAAGAGTGACTTCACCTAAGTTATATGCAAGAATATATGGGAAAGTAAATTGGTTTAATCTTTTATTTTCATTGTAAAATAAAAATTAAATAATACTCTCAATCCACATAGTAGTACAAAATTAACTAGGTTTCACCAATTTAAAAATAGAAAAAGTACACATTATTACTCTGAACTATCGCCAAAGTTTAAATAACGCCATAACTATAAAATAATTTATTAGCCCTCTAAAATTCAAAAACCAATTCAGTGTGGAACTTCTAGCGCGGTTTTGCTGATGTGGACGGTGGTTTCGCTAACTAGAACACAGGTGACACACTAACGTGGCAATTAGAGTAAAAATCACTCCCTTGACAATGTCTATAAGGGTTTGTTTAGTAAGAAGGGCACAAAAACCATAGGGAAATGGATCCAAATGAGGATTTTTTATGTGCACATGACATCTCCTTTCTAGTCAGGTTATATATCCCGCCGAGAAAGAGAATCCCTCTCAACATTTGAGAGACAGAGGGATACAAATCCCGGTCATTCAAAAAGCACTCGAAAAAATTAGAATAAACAAGTGCAAAATAACTTAGTTCGATACTAATTGCAATGGTTTGATACTAATTTAGAGTTTGTATACTAATCCCTAGTCACAATAACTTGGTCACAACATATATACAAAAGGCATTTAGTTAGGAAAATAAAAGGAAAATGATTTCACATAAAAAATATGAAAACATGACTGGATAAGAAAGCAAAGACATCATTTGGTCAAAATATAGATAATTAAGCAAAGACATCATTTGGTCAAAATATAGATAATTGTATTTCTGGGTAAAGTAAAGTAGAATACAAACCTCATCATAGATTAAATGTCTTCAACACAGTCTAGGACACAAGGCATAACCCTAGCATCATTGAAACTACTTCACTATAAACAGAGCAAATCCAGAATAAACGGGATCATAATTCTTATCCTCATGCCTCGCTTTCTATCACGCTGTGCCAACAAATTCTTATCCTTGTGTATTTCTTAAGTTCTCTTATTAACATAACTTATGTTTTTCTTCATGAAACTCTGATAAGGTGAGAGTATGTCCATTTTCCTATGTTCAACAGTATGCTTCCTGGTTTTTGATATATGGCCCTTCACTGATGCACAAGATCCATATTTATGCAAATGATGTATCAAGATTCACAGAATTGATTGAAATTATACACAACATCATTGTAGATTGCTAAGAAAGACTATTTGAATCATCAAATTGACTGCTAGTAAACAGTGAGGTCTAGCCTTCGATTAATACAGAGCGAATATACACTAGATTTACTCACAAGACTCGCACGTATGAGAGACTAAAACACTTCATTGGAAATGAAACAGAGCAAGAACTCTAGTTGACACAGAATGAAGTAAAATGTAGAAAACTCAACTCATACAGTGCTAATATCTCAGATACAAGTTCATGCAATTAAGGAAAAACAGAACAGAAATTTCATTGCAAGAACAGGGAACACAAAACTCATAAGTTCAGAGAACACTTCATGGCGGCTGGCCAAGGCTACAGGAAAAACAGAAGGTTCTAAAAGTGGAGTATACAGTGTTTCCCTAGACCTCAGCTTGCCTCTTCTTTTATAGGCACTACTCTGACTTGCGAATAGACTACAATACCCTTAGGGTTTATAACGTTTTTGTCTCTGGCAGACACGGGGGTATAGATGGTAGTCTACTTTATTGGAAGCTCCTTTTGTCAGCTTCACAGAGTAGACAACATCAGACTTTGCAGAGCAGATACGATCAGCTTTTGCAAAGCGGAATCTTTTGGAGTCCCATTCGCACACGAAGTGTGCTGTGGCTTCGGTGTCATGCATAGAATCCGAAGGCCTTCACTTCACCGAAGTAAGTCTTTGATACATTGACGGTTTTGAGCCAAAGCCATCAAATCCCTTGAGCCTTCGCACCATCACCTCCGGAATGGACCACCACGGCTTCGCAGCTACTCCAAGCTTGAACTCTGCCCGTCCGTGTACCGAAGCCATGCATGACCGAAGTACATCAAGTCATCAACACTCTAAAGCCCCACCTTCAAAGTATCTTCACCACCTTCCGAAGTCCCTCCTTCGTCCAAGGCCTCCGCACAAAGCTCTTCCATAAGCACTCCTTCGTAGTGTCTTTGCCTAGAGCACACTCCCGAAGAGCCTTACCCGGACCATGCCTTCGATGCACCTTGACTTTTGAGACCTTCGTTAGGTGTCCTTCCAAATGTCTCCGTCTGGAGCACACTTGGGAGTGTTGCCTCATTCATGAGTACTTCGTCCGCCAACCTTCGAAGTTACTTCTTTGGAGTCGCCCTTCGAAGTGCCTCGCCTCCGAGAACTTTGCCTTGGGGTACCTTCAGCTGGAGGCACTTTCTGCCTTTGCATGGTGCACCTTGACCCGAGGACCGACCTTGACTCCACGCAGCCTCCGTGGCTGAGCTCCCCGCTCGCCTGGCATCAAGTTCCCTACTTGACCTAGGTTCACTTGCTGCGAACCGTCCCGTTGACTCCGAAGTCACCTGCACACCAACGACAAGAAAACAAGTATATCCGATACCCAGGAGACCTCTCCGGGTAAAACACCCTCCGATACACACTCCGGTGTACCTCCCAAAGTACCGAACCCTTTGGTATGAACTCCGAAATGTATTCTACCGGACCCCTCTGACAGACATACTCCACTGCACACTTGTACAACCATCAAGCACCGAACCCTTCGCTGAAACACCTTTGAACCCCTTCGGAGGGACCCCTTCGTCCAGAAGGAAACTTGTCAATCACTCATCACAGACTTGAAACCAAGGCACATCTCCACTTAGTTTCTCATAATCCATCGTCACCATTTCCATAGCAAAAAATCTAGAAACAATTGAACTCGGTTGGGAAAATCACTGTTACATGTGAGAAGTACAAAAAAACAAAGAACTCCATGGCAGTACCTGCACGAGCAGGCGACGAGGCGGAGGGCATCCATGGGGAAGCAACTACACTTGTCGAGCTTGAGCTCCTATAGCATGTGTCCTTGGGAGCAGACAAAGATGATGATGTCGGTGTCGGTGACGGTCATGCGGCGAAGGTGGAGCACCTTGAGGCACTCGAGAGGCACGAGGGACGCATGGATGCAGAGCAGCGATAACACATAAGAAGAAAGGCGATAAAATCCACCAGCGCTGGAGGAGGCTAGATTGAGGCGCGCGGGGGTCACACAGAGGCAACTTGGTGGGCGACGACGGCATAGAGCAGCACCGACGATGAGGCGATGGAAGTTGCGGTGGTGAGGGGGCATGAGATAGAGCTGCATAGGAAGAAAAGCCAGTCATGGGGAGGAGTTTTCTCTCCTCGTGGATTTACATGGATAGGGCAGGAGTGGCCCGTGGAAATTTCGGCCCATCCATCATCCAAAAGACTAGTATGGATCGACGAGAATCTAAACCCTAGGTCAAAATATCCCCAAGGTTTGGGCCAGAATTCTCATTGCGATTGGGCTTTCCAAACAAGGCCTAAGGTGTTCGGCGAAACGCCAGAGTTCTCTGCCCGCTCTCCGATGATCTCTCGTGCACCGGCCGCACGCCCCCGTCCCCGTAGCCACCCTAGCCACCAAAGCTGCCCGTGGTCGTGCCCGTCCCATGCCTCTGGCCACGTATCCACGTCGTGCCCTTGCCCGCTCCCACGTTGCGCCCCTGCCCACCTGTGCCACACCTGCCCCCTACCCACTCCGGCACTGCACCCCTGCCCGCCTTCCGTGTCGTGGCCCTAGCCATGTGTCCGTACCTCTAGCCGCATGCCTGTGTCGTGCCCCTACCCACTCCCGCACTGCGTCCCTAGCCGTTGCGTCACGCAATGTGGGCATTCTACCGAACATGTTTCATGCAGCGCGGAACAGGGGGTTTTCTAAAAACATTTAACTCGTTTGGCCACGTCAGCGCCATTTGTACTGTTGAGTCCGTGAAAACCACTATTATGTCATGCCACGTCAGCGATAGTTCCACAATAAATTAGTTTTCATTTTTTGAGAGAATTTTAAATGGTTTTATAGTTTAGAGGTTATTTAAGCTTTGACGATAGTCTGTGATAGTAATTTATACCTTTTTTTCTTAAAAAATCTCTAAGAGATGTCCCAACAACATGTCATAGGTTCATTTAGAGTCTATTTGTAAAACAAGTTTTATAGAAGGACTAAATAAGAAGTTTCCTACCCCTCCAAATCCTGGTACCCTATTCGCCCACCCAGCCGCACGACCAGTCCGACCGCGCCGCGCCGCGCCGCCGCTGCGCGTCCTCGTCCCGGCTGACGCCGCGTCGATCTCTCTCCCCAGGCTACACCGCGTCGTCCTCGAAATCCTCCGCAGCCGCTTCTTGCCTTCTTCCTCAACTGCCACTGTTCTTCAGGAGGTTCTTGTCCTGGTTTGCTGGAGCCGGCCGTCGGAGGAGCAGCCCGGGAGATCGACGGCGCGCCGGCGTGGTCGTCCAGCGCTCTGCCTGCGTCGATTTCTTTTCTGTCCTCAGAGCAAACATGGTGATTCCTTCTTGCCCTCTCTTTATCATGGAAAAATGGAATTGCTAGATGCAGGCAAGCAGCGGTAGTTGTCTGATAAACCGCGTTGTTTTCGATTGCTCTGTAATCTGCAAACAGTTTCCTGTTGTATTTTCCATGTGCTCTACTCCTATCATTTTTTGCTTATTTACGATCTAAATATTTGATTTCAATTTCATGCATGAATTCAGAGGGCCAAGAAAAGATGTAGATTGGTACAAGAAACTAAACTGGATATGCAACATGACAAAGCTACAATTATTGCCACTAAATACTTCTATTTTCAATTTCTGCAGGCCACCCCACTCATAGCAGGACTTGCGGTTGCGGCGGCGGCTCTTGCTGGCAGATATAGCATCCAGGCTTGGAATGCTTACAAGGCAAGGCCTATAGTTCCCAGGATGCGCAAATTCTATGAAGGTGGCTTTCAACCTACAATGACTCGAAGGGAAGCTGGTTTAATCCTTGGAGTCAGGTATATGTCATATGAAAAGAATAATTTCCATATTACAGTGAATCAACTCTTTTTATTTATGTTTCTCGGTTCTCACCACAGTGCCACACAATTCTAGTTATATCTCTAGCTCACACTCACATTCATGAACCTGATGCCTACTTCCTAAGAATCAAATGAAGACTTGACATGTTCCATGCCCCCGATATGTTGCTAAGATCCTCATAAACAATGGAATTACGCATTTCATAGTCTTTGTTGGGAGTTAGGCAGTTAGGATGGTAGGTTAATGTAGTACATTCTGTGAGATGTGTGTTATTTGTGTGGGAAGATATTGCTGAAACTGATTTTAGATACAGGATTGATAACTGTAACTTTACCATAATAAACAAATCATGAAACTGATTTGTTGCTTTATTAGTTTCCAAATGAACAAGTTGCAAATAAAGCAACTCTGTCATTTAACTCCTCTGCAATTACAAAGTTCTTTTGACATAAAGCCTTGTTGGAGTAATATACAAGCTAGCATTGGATGTTTATAAAACTGGGTGCACTATAATTTCAATACAGAACATGGTGCTTTTAGAACTGTACATAAATTAGTGGAACATAAGGCTCAATCAACCTCTAACTAGACACCAGTTGCATTTCGGCCATTCTATGTGTGCAACATGCATTGGGCTACTGGCAACAACATTCCATTTGTCAACCTATGTCCCTCTCACCCCACATGCACTCTTTTTTTCTCTTCCTGTTTTTTCACAGTCCGTTTGACCAGAGATGGACAAGTTTTATGACTTGAAAGTTACATGAGAGAATTGGAGGCTGAATTGATATGACGAGAATTATATGTAAAGTTATGGTCACAACTTTCTATTTGAGATATAAAGTTTTCTGTTTTCTTACAGATTTACTGTCAAGAACCTTATGGTCCAAGACAGCGGAGCCTCTGCTACGTAGTTCGTAGCTCCGGCGGGTAATGGCGCCGGGGTTGTTGCCCGGCTGCCCAATGGTGAGGTAGAGAGATTTCAGGAGGAAGGGGAAGGATTAGATTGGGGAATTAGTTCTTTGTTACCTCATAGTTACAGTGTTCTAAAAGGCGCTAGGCGCTAGTCGGGCGGCGACCCAGCGCCTAGGAGCGCCTAGGCGGCGCCTAGGCGGCGCCTAGGTTCAACTCATTTTTCTTCATTTTGCTAGTTCCGACCATCCATTCCAGGCAATATCTTTTCTTTTCTCCCACCCGAAGCCATTTCCCCTCCCTTCTCTTCCCCTCCGGTCAAGCTGCAGGATGTGAAGAACCGGATCTGGCTGCATGGTGGTGAAGAACTGAAGAAGCAAGAGGAGGAGGAGGAGGAGGCGGCAGTGCAGGATGTGCAGGGCCTGCTGCGAGGAGAGAGCGGCCGCCGGATCTGGCCGCCTACTCCCCTACCGCCGCCGGATCTAGCCGCCTCCCTCCCTCCCGCCGCCGGATCTGGCCGCCTTCTCCTCTCCCGCCGCCGGAACTAGCCGCCTCCCTCCCTCCCGCCGCCGGATCTGGCCGCCTTCTCCTCTCCCGCCGCCGGAACTAGCCGCCTGCCTCCCTCCCGTCGCCGGATCTGGCCGCCTTCTCCTCTCCCGCCGCCGGACTGCTGCCTAGCCCCCTCCCGCTGACGGTTCTGGGCCGCCTAGGCGCCGCGGTCAACCGCCCAGGCCGCGGTTGACCCGCCTAGGCGCCCTGCCCGCCCAGCCGGCCTCCGCGCGGCGCTGGGGTGGCGCCCAGCGCCTTTTGCCGCCTAGGCGCCCGCCTAGATCCGATTTTTAGAACACTGCATAGTTACAATTACATCCCTTATTTATAGCCCATAGGCTAGCTAACAGCTGATTACAGCTGGCTAACAGAATTCCTAACAATCTTTTTAGCTTGTCACATAAGCTTGACAACCTACAGCTTGTCCTGGAAGCTATTTACTGTCTATGTGTGGGAACTGCGTTGATAATGCCTTCCCCACATGACATCTCTCCCTCCCTCGACGAGCAGCTCGTCCACGAGCTGGTAATCTAGGTAGCGGTCCATGAAGCTGTCGGTGTCTTCCCAAGTTGCGGACGCGGCGAACTCCCCCTTCCAGTGCACTAGGAGCTGGCGAACACCTCTGGCAAACCGAGAACGCGTCACATGCTCTGGTTCTGGAATCACCGCACCATAGTGTATCTGGTGAAGCTTGTCATAGTGACGCTTGTAGATGGACTAGGCTTGTTCGAGACGGAGCCGCACATCAGCAAGCAGCTCAGATCGACTTAAGAGTGTATTGTTCGTGGTCAATGTTGGCAACGTGCCAGACAGCTCATCAACCAAGTGAAGCTTCGCTAGTGACCTCAGATTGTCCATCAGCACAGCTTTGCTGAAGCGACGTGGGATGCTGCTTTCTAATGATCTCACCAGCAAGCTGGTTGACATGTCATTGGTGTTCAGCCTATGCCGTGCAACTGGACTCTCAGCAGTAGCAATGTTGGCTTTACGCTTCTTCTGTTGAATGGCATTCTCCAGATTAGTAGCAGGCTTTTGGGTGGCTGTATGTGGTGTGATATCCTTGACTAACTTGAGCTGGGGCATCTTCTGAGGGATTGCCACAGCCACACGATAGTCGATTTTGACAGCAGCACTGCCTGATCTCGAGGTGAACATCTATGGGGTGACGTCCTTCACCAACTTGACCCAGGGCACCTGCCATGAGATTGGCACAGTAGCATCATTGCTTGCACTGGTGACAATGCTAGCTGGCTTCGCAGTGACCATCTGAACGGTGATGCACATGTCCTTCACTAACGGGAGCTGAGGCATCTTCACAGGGATCAGCGTATCAGTACCAAAGCCTGCATTGGTGGTAGAACCTACTAGCTTTTGGCTGATGTCCTCAACAAATTGCAGCTGCGGAACTTTTGGAGGGATAGGTACATCAATACCAATCACAGCATTAGAAATATTGCCATATGATTTTGGGATGTCCTTCATATGGGTAACATCATTGACCAACTTGAGTTGGGTCACTTTCATAGGGATCGTGACAGACATACTAATGCATCTATTGGTGGCAACCTTTGAATGTTTTTTAGGAGATGAGTTGGCGACCTTTGAGCGTTTCTCAGTATGACCATCTTGAGCATCACAGCCAGCAGCACTTCGAATTATAACTGAAGGCGTTGAACATGCAGGCGTGTCAATGGATGGCTCAACATCAGCATTCTTGCTGGGCATGTTCTCTACAGCCGTCCAGCCAACAACTCCTTGACTTGGCAAACAATCAGCATCCTTGCTTGCTAAATCCTTCTTTTTAGGCAGATGGGGTAGGGTTGCTTTAAGAGAAAGTTTAATGTTACCCCTCACATCTTGTCCAATGCATATCAATGAGAGCATTTGGCCAACAGATACAACATCTGAGACTTTAGACACCGGTTCATGTGACAACTCAGAAATATGAAGTAGACCGTGCTGTCCACCATTGAATTCCACAAAAGCACCATACTCCTTTATTGAGGAAACAGTTCCTTTGTATGTTTTGCCAACTTCAATTTCACGACCCACAAGAAATTCAACCTTCTCAAGAGCTTTATCAATAATTGGTTGGGTTTTAGCTACAATAGTGACTGTACCATCACTAACAGATACCCGTGCACCTGTTTCTCGTTCAATTCCTTTCTTGTGGAAAAGCAGTTTCCTGAGAGAATCACTGCTGAAGCTCAGTGTAGCTAATCGAGGGGAACTTCCATCATTGATAGCACGTGCAGAACTTATTTCCTGGTCCATACGGTCAAGAATTTGATTTTCGAGCCTTTTGTGCAGGCTCAAGATTTTCACATATTATGTCCAATGGTATTCCAGCAGGTTTTATATCCAGCTGAATAGCAGTAATACCTTTCCTTGTTCCTGCAATTTTGAAGTCCATGTCACCTAAGTGATCCTCAAGACCTAAAATATCTGTTAATATGCGATAACTAGAAATATCTCCAGTTGTCGGGTCTACTTCACTGACAAGACCCACAGAAACCAGAAACATGTTCTCGTACAGGTATTCCCGCATCCATTAAGGCCATGCGTCCTCCACATACTGATGCCATTGATGTTGAATCATCAGAAGCCATGACTTCTGAATTTACCCGAACAGTATATGGAAATTCACTCTCTGGGGGGAGGACAACGAGCAATGCTTTCTCTGCAAGTGTCCTTGCTGTGAAGATTTGGATCTTCTGGACTTCCGTGAGCACACCCGCCCTGGGCAGCAGAGCTTCGAAACGGTCCTGGTATTCCATGGTTGAGTCCCTTCATCGGTTTGAATTTGCCTGCTTCTAGATTATAAGATGTCATCCACACCTTCTCTTCTTCGGGAATACACTGCTGCCGAAAGAATGATTCACAGCGATTAATGAATGCCAAGGGGTCAGACCGGCCATCAAACCTGGGAAAATCCATCTTCTGAAAGCGAGGTGGCCGCTCTGTGATGTACTCGCTGCCATGAATGCCCTTGTGTCCCGACGATGATGAATCAGTGTTGCGGTGCTCTAGCGACTCAATTTTGGACTGCAACGTCTCCACTGATGCAGTCAATTTGGCGATGAGCATCGCGAGATCAGTTGTGGTTGGTTCTGCCATTTCCGGGGATGCAGCAGAATGTGAGGCAGGGGCCAGAGAAGATGATGCAGACCTCGTCAGCGCAGCGGTGGATCGCCTAGAATCTGATACCAAGTTGTCAAGAACCTTATGGTCCAAGACAGCGGAGCCTCTGCTACGTAGTTCGTAGCTCTGGCGGGTAATGGCGCCGGGGTTGTTGCCCGGCTGCCCAATGGTGAGATAGAGAGATTTCAGGAGGAAGGGGAAGGATTAGATTGGGGAATTAGTTCTTTGTTACCTCATAGTGACAATTACATCCCTTATTTATAGCCCATAGGCTAGCTAACAACTGATTACAGCTGGCTAACAGAAT
Organism: Zizania palustris; assembly: GCA_019279435.1. Classification (NCBI taxonomy): domain Eukaryota; kingdom Viridiplantae; phylum Streptophyta; class Magnoliopsida; order Poales; family Poaceae; genus Zizania; species Zizania palustris. Next base: position 82,742,972 of record JAAALK010000079.1, read on the forward strand.
TCCTAACAACCTTTTTAGCTTGTCACATAAGCTTGACAGCCTACAGCTTGTCCTGGAAGCTATTTACTGTCTGTGTGGGAACTGCGTTGATAATGCCTTCCCCACATGACATTTACTCCTTAATATAGTATAGATCGAATTTTACTCCTTATTATACCCAATGATCAAATGAAGTCTTGAGCTTGTCCTTCCAATTTGATCTTTTCAGACCAGTCATTGTTGTGTTTGAAGGAGCCCTTGTTGTGATTTAACACTTCTTTTGTTAGTAGTTGGTAACATGTAATTTTAGATTTGTTATGTTTCTTGATTTTGTTAAGTGATTCTTCCTTTTCCTTCTGATTACTGCAGGGAAAATGCCCATCCTGAGAAGGTAAAAGAAGCGCACAAGAAGGTCATGGTTGCCAACCATCCAGATGCAGGTGGTAGTCATTACCTTGCTTCGAAGATTAATGAGGCCAAAGACATTTTGTTAGGGAAGACAAAAGGAGGGGGCTCTGCCTTTTGATTATATAATAATGCATAATATGGTCTTCCAATGAAAGGCTGAATTTTTGGCATCTGTAGTTTCAGGACTTAAAAGGCAGGCTAAAATCTCGATGTGCTTCTAAACTTTATGGACAAAGAATGTTGTGTGTGCCCCAGTGGCTATCAAATAACTGATATACATGAAGATGGCATTAGTTATGTTTAACATAAGATTTCCCTTCTACATGTTACATCTGATAGCTGTTTAGTAGCTAACAGCATACATGGAGTTATCAGCTTCACTCTTCATTGGACTCCTGTAATCACTAAAACCAGGGTGGTGTAACTCTGGGTAACTGTGTTACATCAATGTCTGTTGATGAGCAACTCCTGAAACCCCATAGTATGGAGCTTGATAGAGCTGCTATTGGATGTTGGATTGTGTAGAGTGTAGACTATAATTATCTTCAACTGATGGTCATTCCATCAAGCCTGTTGCACTTGGAACTCACTGAAAATTGCTGACTGGCATCATAAGGAAATTTCTGGTTCCCTGATTCGGTTTGTGGTTAATCTCCCCAGTTGATGAAGAGATCGAACTGAGACTGACATTGCTTCAAAGCTTTCTCCTCTGCTCTAGCTGGAACCCTTCCCCCCCCATACAAGACCATCATGGTTTTGATCCAGTAATGTTACATAAAGACCAACACACTTATGTGCACAAGATTTGAGGTCTGAAATTCAGCATGTTTCACCCGTGTCCCAATTGGGCTTCAACAGAGTTTCAATTGAATTTTAGGGGGTGTTTGGATCCAGGGGCTAAATTTTAGTCCGTGTCACATCGGATGTTTGGACATCAATTTGAAGGACTAAACGTGAGCTAATTAGAAAAATAATTACAGAATCGGAGGATAATTCGTGAGACAATTTTTTTAAGCCTAATTAATCCATAATTAGCAAATGTTTACTGTAGTGTCACATTGTCAAATCATGGCGTAATTAGGCTCATTAGATTCGTCTCGTGAATAATCCACCGATTATGAATGGGTTTTGTAAATAGTCTATATTTAATACTCCAAAATAGTATCTAAACATTGGATGTGACAGGGGCTAAAATTTAGCCCCTGTATCCAAACACCCCCTTAGTAGGAATTAAAGGAGTTTCAGGCTCAGCATGTTTCACCCTGAGTTTTAACAGACTTCTGAATATATTGAATTGCATTCCCTCCGATTTATAAGTTATTTTAGCTTTCTCAAATACAAGTCGTTTTAAAATTTATATACATTTTCATCTTTTCTTTCACATTTGTCCTTTATTGATCAGATGCCAAGTACAGAAAAATACACAAGAAAAAGTATCGATTTGAACGGATGCACGGCCAAAGGAGAGGGTGTTTAAGGCCGTTTGTTTTAGATATTGGTTTATAAGCGGTGGCACGTTTCTTATATAAATTTTTAAGGGCGTGTTTGGATCATATATATTATTGGATTCAGAATCGAAAAATTGAAATTCAATTATATAAGATGGATTGATTAGACTATTTTAGAATTTGAATTATGAAATCGTATCTAAAATTTAATCTAGAATTCATAGTTCAACCTAATTCCTTTTCAATAAAAAGAATGGATCGGAATCCCTACCACCCCTCTCGTTTTAGATGGACTTAGAGCATCTCCATTGTACTTGCCATCCCATAAAATAGCAAGTATGATCCAAAAAATCACTCCATTGTATTTGTTACTTGACTTGTTATTTTAGGGGCTTGCTATTCCTCTCTCCACACTTACTACATCTAGCAAGCCAACCAAACTTGCTATTCCAAGTTTGTTTAATTATTTTTATTTTCTTTGCATGTATATAAATTGATAAAATATAGTTACATTTAAATAGAGAATCATATTTAGTAAGTATATTAGAGTGAATAGCAAAATAGCAAGTCAATTTGAATAACAAAACTTGCTATTGCTATGAATAGCAAGTCAAAAAATAACAAGTACAATGGAGATACTTTAACAAACCAATCAAACTTGTTATTCCATTGAATATTGAGATTGTTTAATTGTTTTCACTTTCTTTACATATATATAAATTGATTAAATATAGCTCCATTTGAATAGCAATTCACATTTAGCAAGTACATTGGAGTGAATAGCAAAATAGCAAGCCAATTGGAATAGGGAGACTTGCTATTGCTATGAATAGCAAGTCAAAAATAACAAGTACAATGGAGATGCTGTTATATAGAGATTTTGATGCTTTTCTTGTAATAATAGAATTGATTACATGATTTGATCATCTAAGTGAGTTTTAGAATTAGTTATTATATTTTAAATTTATGGAATGTTCAAACAAAAATATTGGATTTTAATTGAATTTCATACCATTCAATGTTTTATAGAATTTGAAATGGATTTCAATTCTTCTAATACCTAGGATCAAATGGGTCGTAAATTACTTTGTCAACTTTTTATATTAAATTTATTCGTTTAAATTTTTAAATAATTCCCATAAATCTTAACCACATCTGTCTGAGATAGACCCTTTTTAGCCAAGGTGCTTCTTACATTGGAATAGGATCAGATTTTAGAGAGAAAAAGGAGAAATCTTGCAAAAAAATATCAAAATGTCAGAGTATCTAATGGTTTGGGTTGTTTACTATGGAACTATATGATGTGCTTGGGTTTTGTGTTTTTTTAATAAAAATAAATTTATTTTACTCTCGTTAACTATTTTATTGGAATACTTAGCTCAATTTACCACCTAAACTAATAAAATGGATCGCTTTACTTCTAATGTTATTTCATTTATATAAGTCGTATTTTTGAACTAAAATTTTGTAGGATGATAGATTAAATTACAACCTATGTCTCAATATTTTATCTTTCCACGTCACTTTTTTTAAAAGATTTCGATAGTTCTAATTTTTAATTTCATTAATTAAGATGCCATTAGAAATTTTTAACCCTTGGAGCGAGAAACTCTAAAGAGTTCACTCCCCTAAATTTTAGAGATTATAACTAAAAAATTAGTTACAATAGATACTCTAAAAGACTCCAAAAAATTAGATATTATCTAAATCTTCATTGGTCAAGTAGGGAATGACATTCCCTATCCGCTTTGGTCTTACTTGTTAGTGATATAAGAGATTCAAATAAAAAAATAAAATATTTAGTAGGATCCACCTATCATCAATGATATAAAAATAAAATATAGAAATTGTAATATTAAAATTATGTTAGAGAGTATTAAGATTTATAGATTAAATTTTATTAGAAAGACTACCTATACGAGATTTTAGAGAATAAAAAATAGCGATTCTCTTGAAAATGCTCAAGTCAATGCGGTACCCCGCCTTATAATGTAATGATTTTTAGAGTTCAAAATTTATGAAAAAATGTATCACTATTTTATTTGTAAAAGATGAGTTGTACCATCAAAATATCGATACTAACTCCAGACTTATGAGACTACACTCATCTAGTTTAAGGAAGATCGTACTCATCATCTTCTTAATGCACATATCCAATTCTAAAACTTGCAATATTTTAGACAAAGGAGTCAAGAAAGATTGATTCATATGCTAATGTTCGCTAGAAAAGGCATCTCTTTAATCGGAACGAGAGGGTTTTGTGGCGAATGGCATTTTCCATCTGCCTATGATTAGAGTTAATAAAACCGCAGTTACCAACCTAGTAAACATGGGTTTTAGGCTGTCGTAAGCTGACCGGTTAACGATATCCATCCGGTTACTACTAAACTGGACTATAACAATAGAATTCAAATGGGTGTCACAGCCAACTAATAGCTGTTCCTCTAGGATAACCTCATTCAGTTTTTTTTTCTAGTTCAAAGGACTGACAACCCTGCTTTATATTAAAATCAAAGAGAACCTTATTCGGTTTTGCACGTATCATCTTCTCGTGACATTTCTCTTGTCAATCCACAAGTTCATCATCTAGCTGGACCCTTAACATTTTTTTTTTTTTGGGGGGGGGGGGGGGGGGGGGGGGGGGCTAGCTGGGGTTAAAGCCCCAGCTATTTCAGACTACACGTTCAAATGGTCAATATATAAACAGGGAAATGATAAATCCATGAAGATTATGGAATCAGTGAATCACTGTTGAGATACACCGTAACATTGAATTATTTTAAATCTATACTATTATAAAGCGGCGAGATCATCCACGGATTCTGTCCGCCCACGTGCTCGGCCCATAACCCTCGGCACTCACTCCGTGCGAACCCTACCAGCGCCACCACCAACCCTCCGCCACCCATGCAACCGCCGTCTTGACCGCGCTCGGGCTATGACCGTCGACCACGTCCTATGCGCCCCCTCTTAATAACTCTCTTAACCATCCTCACTCTCCCCTGTGCTCAGACATTCCTCTGCTCAGACCACTCTCCCTTGTGCTCAAACCACTCTCCCCTGTGCTCAGACAAGCCCATCGTTGCCTCATTGCCTAGGGTTTGGTATGTTCCCCCGCGCCCCCTCTTAACCATGTTAAGCCTCTTCACTTGCACTGCAAACCTCCTTAGAGCCCCACGGTAAAACCCAGAACTCAGAATAAAAACATCAAGGGGGAATTAGAGGATTAGGGTTAGGGTTTCACCCTAACCCTAACCCTAACTAAGCCTAAGAGAGGACCCGGAGGACCTTACCTTGGTTCCTCACCACTAGATCTGGCCTCGTCGGAGTCTAGGGCCACCATCACTCATCGCCGCTCGCTGGCGAGCATGGATAGGCGCTCGGATCAAGCAGACCGCACCGCAGTGGGCTACCTCGACGGAATCTCGCTTACCCTCGGGTGAGCGGAGGACTCCTACGAGGAAGCCAGCAGGTGGCGCTCGGCTCTGCCGCTCTCTCTCCCGCTCCGCTGCTCTTGCCCCCGCTCGCGCCGCACCCGCTCGTGCGCGCGCGGTGGGAATGGCTAGGTTTAGGGTTTTCACAACGCTGCGTGGCTTTTATATGGCTGATATCGACGCATGGCCGTCGGATCAGATCCGACGGCCATCGTTGATCGGGCCGTCTTTTGGCCTAGATGGGAACACATAATTCCGGCCCAGGCCCAGGTTTTGCATGCGGGGGCGCGCGGAATTCTCGGCCTGGGCCTAGGTTACATTGGCCTGCTTTTACTGTGTGGGCTGGGCTTTTTTACTATGCGGGTTGAATTTTTTTTTATAATTTTAAGAATTTCAGAATTGCATTTTCTATTTTATTATTCCCTAGAAAATAAGAAAAATTCCCAAAATTAAGATAAAGTTAATTTAGATGTTGGGAAAATTTTGTATATTTCATCATGTTCAGTACCACTTTTCTGAATTTTTTGAACTTTTTTTGAGTATTTTTCTGATTTTTTAGCATTTTTATGATGAATTTTCCTTGTTTATTTTTTAATATTTTTCCATATTTTATCCTATTTATTTTTTAACTATTATCAATTTAGTATCATGCGTGCAATACTTTTGTTAATTGCTAGTGGTCTTACATCTATTTATATTATGTTTGTCAAATATATTTAGAGCATGGTAAGAAGTGTTGCATGAGAGACACTTTATTTAACTCAGAACACAAAAGTTCTATCAATATATTATAATTCTGCAAAATAAAATATTATAATATATTGCAAATAAAAGTATGATCACGTCTTATAGCTCACAACATAAATATTAAACATTCATTTTTAAATTTAATTAATTTAATAATTCCGCCAATTCAGAAATGTAATAGTATAATCACCTCAATGGTATCAATTATAAATGTGTAGGGATTGATCAACATATTTTGATCAACCAAATAAATCCTTCTTATAATTTAAGTTTTGAACTGCTTAGATATATTAATGGTTGGCATGCGAAAGAGGACTTATGCCGACTGTCCAACTCATAATGAGGTGGTCTCTAGGTGAGTCTACATTACTAAAGCTAACTTAGCTGCAACGATGAAAAATGTTCTAAATTTTATTGTTTTGTTAAGGTTTATGAAATTTGCAGTATAGAGTTCTAGCACATAGGCCATCCATGGAGTGTCATCGTCAGAGTGGATGTTAAGTTTTTCCCTGATGAATGTGAGGAAACACAACAATTTATCTTAATGGATATTACTGTAAGTTGCACATACGTTGGCTTAAATCTTCTATAGTAGTGAACATACGACATATTCTAAACCCTAACATTATACGTAGGGCGCTAAAATAGAAGTCATTGCATCAGAGCAGAATGTTCAAAGGTTTAACGTTCAACTAAATGAAGGAAAATGTTACACTATTCATCGTTTATATTTCTAACCCAATCTTAAAGAGGCATTGTATTTTTAGAGCATTGCCCATGCGTTTGAAGGTTGACTTAAGAGAAATACAATAATTGAGCCTTACATTCTTCCAATCCAATTTCCTCCCTATCCAAAACATCTATTGACATTTCATGACACGTGGATTCGTCCGAATAAGACGTTCGTGGGTACGTTCATAAATTAAATCAACGATGCATAGTTTCTAAAAAAAGATATGTTATCTTACCGATAATATGATTATTTGCACAAACATATCTAGAGTGGTTGTCTATTGAGGAAAATTAGAGCGTATTGGAGGCATATATAGGGAGGTAACACTGATGGACATTAGGTAATTAATAAGTTAGATGTCGTCACTTATATCGTTATAAACAAATATTAAATTTCATATAGGAAGCTAATGGAATTTTGATTTTTTTTAAATTAAACATGATAGTTGTTGGAATTTGGGGTTACTGCCTCACTAATCACACATCTGACTGGGCAACCACAGATCGTAACAACCACATAGTTTTAGGAACTATGCTTTGACTCCACAAGAAGCATAGTAATTCAGTTCTAACCCACTTTATCATTCATAAAGATATAGTTATGTATTGAATTATACTAATATTTGTTCTACTTATCGATAGGATGTTTAGAGACTTCAGAACACACTGCGATAAATTTTAATCTGATTCATCCAACAACACTACCTTTTCAAAGTAAGTAGTTCCAATAATACAAACACAATCTAATTATGTAATACATCACATAATATTATAGATATTGTTAATTATTTTTCTTCAAAATACAAATGCAGACTCGCGGCAACGTGTGAGTACGAGAGCTATGGATCTAAGATTTTTCAATAGGTTCATGGAATCTATATGGAGATACTTAGCAACGATTTTTGGTTCTGTCTGTCCGTAGTTGCAGTATTGTGTGTGTGTGGCATGATGTGTTGTTGTTTATTTACGTCCCCATATTCTAGTTTTTGTGTTCGGTTGGTTGAACCTATTGTGTATTCCCTTTGAAGTTATTGGAAAGTAATATTTGTATTGGAGTACATGTATCAAATTTTGATACGCTTATTTACAAACTAAAAACATTATTCACTGTAATACTCCCATTCCTAACCTTGAAAGAATACTTTCTTTCCTCTAACACAATCTCCAGATCTAATCTTGGTTAATCATTATTCAATCCTCGATATCATTATTCATAATTAAAGGCCTTATTTAAAATAACAAATTTCTAATCCTAACTCTCAAAATAACTCTTTCTCCACAAACAAGCATTTTAAATCACTCTTTGGTCCCAAGAAAAATAATTCAAAAACTAAAACACTTGTGACGCCCCGATTTACCAAATTTATTATTGAATTTTCATAGAAAAAAATAATAACAAGAAGTTCATCATACGACAACGTACATACGGGCAAACATTCGTGGTTCGCAGACCACATTATTGCATAAGTGTAAAATTAAAAGAAACTATAAAAACAATACGACATGACAAACATCTTCTTTAGGATCTTCTTCTTGACTGGGTCACTACTTTAGACCATCTTCCTCATATTAGGCAGCCTCTGAAGTATTTGTCCAACGGGTATGAGTACAAAAAGTACTCAACAAGCCACCGAGAATGAAATAATAATGCAAAATAATAACAAAGGAGTGGAAATGGCTAAAAGTGCAGAAAAGTACATTTTTTAGTTATAGCATTTAGTGTAGTCAAATTTAATCATGCAGAATATTAAACATGGAAAACATAATACCATCTAACTCGAGGAGTACGTTTTCTCTCCTTGCTCAACAGTCCTTACATGCCAAGTCATCATGCAACACTCATAAATGTAAACTAACTGCGAGTAGTCACGCAACCCACCCTTGACCGTGGGCTCGACTTTTCGAAACGATTTAAACTCTGATCAGAGGTGTACCACTGTACCCACAAGGCACACACTCATCCCACACACCAAAGTGTGACGAGATGAACCATACCACGGGAACTTGTGCCAAAACCTCAGCATGAAATGCTCCAATCCGATAATCACCGCTCTAGGTTTCGCCGACGCACTCGGCCGCATCTGGGCTAACGTCGTACCCTCTTTTGCGCTACATCGGTGCAAGCCACCCACATGTGCTGCTTGACCCATATCCAAGTGGTGCCTCGAGTTGGAACACTCCATACCTTAGTTAGGACTTACCAACTAGACTTGTGGTTAGTACGGAAATGTATTGCAATGGATCCCGCAGACCGGTCCTTATAGTACCCCGGGTGCTACCGACCAATGCCCTAGCTTGCACCCAGAACCCACCCTTTATACACACTTAACCCAAAACTCTATCACCAACTGAATTCTAGAGATAAGAATAACGGGGATCATATAGTAGAATCCAAATTGCTACGACTCATTTTTAACTTATAGCAATTGTGTCAATACATTGGACACTATCTAATAGTACTAATAATATGGTGACAAGGAGTTTAGGCTAGATAGCATGGCTTGGGTTTGCACTTCAAGGTCGGGGATCTAAATAAATATAATGTAAGGCTTTCATTTGACTAATGCATGTATAACCTATGTGTTTTAGCGATAGTTTAAGAAAACTAGGTTCAATATGCTCAAAAGATTGGTTTGGTGACTTGCCTTGTTCAGCGAAGGGTGAGGGAGGAACTTTCGGGAAGTATTTCGGCTCCTCGGCGGCGTCGTAATATTCTCGTTACATATAATAAACATTACATCAATCAAACATTCTAAAATCATAAAGGTTTTGATTGGGCTAAACTACTTAAAGTGAAGTCATGAACTATTCCAAAATTATTATTTAAATTTTTAAGACAATTTTATGGAGTTAGGGATTTTTCTAAAAGAATTAAGAATTTACCCTAAAGTGCCTTTAAATACTTTATTAAATAAAAATAAAATACTCAAAGTAAACCTACTATTTTTATTGCATAAACATGTAGAGAATAAAATTATAAATTTTCTGAAATTGAAATGGTTAAATTTGGAGTTAAAGTGAGCAAGATATGAATTTTAGAAGTTTAAAACCAATTCTAGAATTTAATTTAAATCAAAAACATCTGCCGGTCCACGGTGAACCGGATCCACCGTGAACCCATGGACTGTGCGCGTGAGCCGGATCGCGGATCGCCGTTGGATCGCGATCGGGCGACCACGGGCGAGGCGGGGGCGTTAAGTGGACGCGGACAACCACGATTAAAACGCCGAACCGGTACGTGATGGACAACCTAGATTCAATAGGGGTTTTAAGTATTAACGGATGCGCGAGATTAAAACGTACCCCTTCGCTGCGATCTGATGGACCAGATTAAACCGAACACGCGATATAATCTGCGTCGTCTAATCGCGATCGCACGGTCGTGATTGAATCTGACACGGCACAGGTACTTTACCCGTGCCGGTCGTCTTCTCCGGCGACGGCGAGCGGGCCAATGGCCATGGCGAGCAACAACAGTCCTATCTGAGACTAGAAACAGAAAGAGGGCGATGAGGGGAACACGAAGGTACCACTGCAGTGGTCTGTGGTCGATGGGGTGCGGCCGGTGACGAGCGAGGGCGGCGAAGGTGTTCGGGTCCTTCGTCAGCGTTGGTGTTCCGGTGGGTTTCGTTGTCGATGGAGCGGTGGCCGAAGTCGAGGAGGCATTGGTGGTCACAATGGTGCGGTCGCCGAGGGTGGAGGAGGACTTCGGCGACGGCGAGTGACGGCTAGAGCGAGGGCGGTGGTGTGGGGTTAAAAGAGGTGTCGCGGGCGCTCTGATCGGTCGGAGTGCGAAGTGAGGCGAGGGTTGCACGAGGTAGAGGCCGAGGGTTTAAATAGGGGTGCCAGTGGGGTCAGAGGGGGCGCAATTGGGGGAGACCAGAGTTAACATGTCTTTAACGCCGGCGAGCTCAAGATGCACGGGGGTTCATCGAACCTCGACGCGCTCGGGCTGGATTTAAAGGGGGAAACGGTCGCCGGGGATCAGGCGACATAACGCCGTGCTCAATTTGGGGGGAGGGGGTCAGGGGCAGTGGATCCGAGGGAAGGGTTAGGGTTTCGGCTGGTGAGGGGGGGATTTGGGGGCAGATCTCGCGGAGACAATGGATTCGACAGGTGGGGGCCACCGGTCAGCAGGCGCGGGGACGAGGGCGTGGCAACGGGGCGTGACTGACGGGTGGGGCCGAGGCGTCGAGCGCGCGCATGGAGGGAGTGTGCTGGGCCGGCTGGTTGGGGGAGAGGAGGGAGAAAGGGCCCGTTACTGTTTAAATCCTTTTCTAAATAAAAATAATTGCTGAAATTGGTTTAAATTATTTGGGTTGCTTCCATAAGTGATAAAAATTTGTAAATATTCTTAAAAATATATCTTGTCCTTGGGATCATATACAAATTTTCTTAGCCCCTAGTTTGGACATCTCCTCTAGGTTTCAGTTCATTTGGGCATAAATAGCATTAAAGAAATTCCAGAAATAATCTTTTTCAGGAAAAATCTAATAAAGGTATTTTTATTTCTTTGAAAATTTGGGGTGTTACAATCCTATCCCCCTTAAAAAGAATCTCGTCCTCGAGATTTAGAAAGTTTCTCGAATAGCTCGGGGTATTGGGCCTTTAACTCTGGCTTGTCGGGCATGCATATCAAGTTTCCGAACCAGACGGTACCGTTCTCATCCTCGGAGAACCCTGGGGCTTTACCCTTCCTCATATTCTTCTGGATTTCCAAGATATCAGAGTCTTCCTTCTGAGTCTCATGGATCTGGTCCATTAAGACAGGTCTGGCCTCTAGGGCAGCAAGATATGCTTTGGTGGTGATCCCTAGATTCAACCTTTCCATCTCATTGTATAACAACGGGGCCTGGTCTTGCACCATGATGACATTACAGTACCCTTTTCAGCTTAGGGTGTCTGCCTGTACGTTTGCCTTGCCTGGATGATAGTGGATGCCCAAGTTGTAATCTTTGATCAACTCCAACCACCTTCTTTGTCTAAGGTTCAGGTCTGGTTGGGTGAATATGTACTTGAGGCTCTTGTGGTCGGTGAATACCTCACACCGATTACCCACAAGGTAATGTCTCCATATCTTCAAGGCATGAACCACGGATGCCAATTCCAGGTCGTGGATCGGGTAATTCAGCTCATGCGGCCTCAACTGACGAGAGGCGTAAGATATCACCTTCCCGTCTTGCATCAAGACACACTCCAACCCTTGGCGAGAGACATCACAGTAGATGTGGAAGTCCTTTCGGATGTCTGGAAGAGTCAGAATCGAGGCTGACACGAGCTTTTTCTTAAGGGTCTGGAAGCATTCCTCACAATCTGGAGTCCATTCGAACTTTACTTCCTTCTGCAGTAGTCTAGTCATGGGCTTGGCTATCTTCGAGAAGTTCTCGATGAACCGGTGGTAATATCCATCCAGTCCAAGAAAACTCCGGATCTCGGTCATGTTCATCGGCTGTAGACAATTGGTTATTGCTTCTACGGTAGTAGGGTCCACTGCTATTCCTCCGGCAGATATGACATGGCCGAGAAATTTCACCTCAGACGACCAAAACTCGCACTTGCTGTATTTGGCATACAATTGCTGCTCCCTTAACTTTCCAAGGGTCAGACGGAGGTGGGTTTCATGCTCTTCCTTGGTCTTGGAGTAGACAAGGATATCGTCGATGAATACCACGATGAACTTATCCAAGAACTCCATGAATACATTGTTCATCATGTTCATGAAGAAGGTCGGGGCATTCGTGAGTTCGAACTACATCACAGTATACTCGTATAATCCATAGAGGGACGTGAAGGCAGTCTTGGGGATGTCTTCTTCCCTAATTCTCAGTTGGTGGTAGCCTGACCTGAGGTCGATCTTGGAGAACACTAAGGATCCCTTCAGTTGATCGAATAGGTCATCGATCTTAGGTAGTGGGTATTTGTTCTTGATGGTCACATCGTTCAAGGCTCTATAGTCAACGCACATCCTTTTGGTCTTGTCTTTCTTCATGGCGAAGATGACCGGTGCACCCCAGGGTGAGGTACTCGGTCGGATGTACCCTTTCTGTTCCAAGTCTTCTATATTGCTCTTAACTTCTGCTAGTTCATTGGCGGCCATCCGGTATGGGTGCTTGGAGATTGGGGTGGTCCCAGGGACAAGCTCGATTCTGAATTCGATGTCTCTCTTGGGAGGCATTCCTGATAGGTCTTCCGGGAATACGTCCATGTATTCTCTGACCACGGGCACTTCTTCTAGGGCCAACAAGTGAAGGGATACCCCGCTAGGACCATGGGTGGTCATCTTAAAAGTGACGGCTTCGCCTCCAGAACTAGTCACGGTGATGGACTTACTAGCACAGTCTATCACTCCCTTGTGCTTTATCAACCAGTCCATCCCTAGGATGAGGTCGAGTCCGATGCACTTTATAAGAACTGGCTCAGCCCAGAATAGCACTTCTTGGATTTCTATCCTTACCTTTGGGCTGAACAGATTAGCTAGGGTCTTCCTGCCGGGGGTGACAATCATCATGGGGATGGGCAGAGAGAGTACTTCCAAGTTATTTGTCTTCAAAAAGCCTTCTGATATGAAGGAATGTGTTGCCCCAGAATCAAATAACACTATTGCAGGTATGGAATTTGCGGTGAACATATAGAGTACGACTTCAGGGGCCTCCTGAGCTTCCTCCGCGTTGATATGGTTGATGCGGGCACGAACCGCTTGATTGGGCACCGCGCCTTGGGGCTGCTTGGGGTGAGGACACTAGTGGGAGTAGTGCCCTTCCTTGCGGCAATTGAAGAAGATGATCGGCTTGCCGTTGCGATCCCTCATGATCGGGGCTTTGGTGGCGGGTGCTGGTTGAGAGTCCAGAGCTGGTGGAGCAGGGCGAGGATTCCTGACATTGGAGCCACTGGCGGCATGTGGCAGCCTGTAGACGGGCCGAGGATGGTAGGCGGGTGCCGGTGGTAGAGGGACAAAGCGGGGCTTCTGGGGGTTCGCTTGATGATGCTTGAATGCGATCATCTTCCTCTTCTTGAGGTCCAGCTTGTTCTGCGCAGTCTCTTGGATGAGCGCCTTATTCACCAACCATTGGAAGTCGGCGTAGTCAGTGGCGATGAGCTGGATGGAGAGCTCATCCTTTAGTCCCCGGAGGAACTTAGCCTGGCAGAGGGCATCGATCCACACTTCTTCCGGTGCATAGCGGGCTAGACAGCTGAATTCATGGAGATACTCCATGACGGTCCGGTTTCCCTACTGCAAGTCCCGAAACTCCCGCTGCTTGACAGCGATGACTCCGGCGGGGACGTGGGCGGCGCGGAAGGTGATGGTGAACTCCGCCCAAGTCACCTCGTGATCCTCCGGCTGGGACTCACGGTAGTTGTCCCACCATTCCGCGGCGGGACCCTGGAGCTGGTGAGTGGCGAACGCCACTCGCTCCTGGTTGGTGCATGGGAGGAGGTCCAACTTCTTCCCAATGGTCCGGAACCAATCACTGGCCTCCATAGGGTTCGTCGTGCTAGAGAAGATTGGGGGCCTCACGCGCAAAAACTCTGAGAGTTGAGACGCGGGAGCGGGGGCTGGTGCACGAGGGATTGGTTCTATGTTCTGTTGTTGCAGCCGGTCCAACTGTGCCTGTTGGTGCTGCATTTGAGTTAGGAGGACGGTGATCAACTGGTTCTGGTTCGCCATCATCTTCGCCAAGGTGGGATGGTTGGCGGATGGCGGCCCAGTCTAGCATTGGCCCATTGCGCCCCAATTGGGCACAACACTCCCGGGCAGACCGTTGGTCGCCCCTTCTCCATTGTTGGGACCGGTGTTATGGTTGTCGGCCATCTTCTGAGTACAAAAATATTTTCAATCATAAGAGAAAAACTTTTAAAAAAACTTTATCCAAAACAACCCAGAGGGGCTCATATATATAAGTGGTATGAAAAATTGTTTATTACATCAAAGCTCTTCTTTTTACTCCACCCACAACACAAACTGTTGTAGGTGGTACCACAATCACAAAATTATTAAAAAGCAATCAACGAGAGCTATCATCTACTCGTCATCTGGGGTGGTCTCCGTACTCTCAGAACCACGAGGGTCCTGAGGGACGGTGGGCTCGACGAAGTTCTCGATGATGGGGTCGGTGACGATGGCAAGGAGCGAGGCAGTGGCGCTGGAGCTAGATGGTCTGGTGCGCGAGGGGCGGCGTAATCCTCTTGGGGCGAGGGGTGGGCTCACTGTAACACCCTGATTTTCGTCATGCATTAAAAATAAAATAAAGTAATTAATAAATGAATTTCAAGAAAAGGATTCAGTATAAATCGTTAAATTAGAAATATAAAATACGAGCTTAAAAATTTCATTTAAAAATAAATCGCAACTAGTGTAATTTTCCCAAAATTTTCCAGGATTTTTGGTGCAAATGAATTAATTAAGATATAATTAATATCATTTTATCGCAAAACTCTAACACTAATTATTAAAATATATTTCAACACGAATGTTGTGTGAATAAAATATATGATATTTCAATTAAAAATAATATAAAACCAAATAAAATTTGGCAAGAGAAATTTCTAATAAATTTCTCCCACCTCAAATATATTTAGGTTTTTATTAAGAATTTTTGTAACTAGAATAGTAATTGTTGACACAGAAACGTGCCCCCACACTTGGGTCAGTCTGGCAATCCAAAAGTGCACGGATACTTAGGAACAAGCCTAAGCGTGATGTAGCACCGACGCCGCGTTCTGACTACCCTTAATAGTGAGAAGGGGGGTGGAGTCGCGAGGCAACCAGATTACACAAAATAATCCAATTAGCCGAAAGAAATAGGTTAAACAAATTTAAAATCAGCAAACCAGTCGAAGTCCTCCTGGTTCGAAGTCTGATGTGAAGGGTGCACCGAACGGTACCTTCGACGTCTGGTGCGAAGTGCTCCGCCGAAGGGTGCTTCGGTGTTCAGACTGATCCGGCCGAAGGTAGACTCTGAACGGATCTGAACACGGTGATCACCTCCGAACAGCGGGGTTCAGCGTGTGATCTCTGATGCAGTGAATTACAGAGTAGTGACGCGAAGGCCACACGCGGGTGCAACTTCGTACGGTGCGGAGTGTAGTCGTGGCGAAGCCTGTCACGACGAAGTATGCTGGTGAAGCGTGTTGTCGAAGCCTGTGATCCTGTCGAAGGTGTCCTGGGGACCTCTGGAACCAATCTCTCAGCTCCGAACACCTTCGGTGAAGGGGCTCCAAACGCGCGAACCTGCAACAGAGATGATGCGAAGTACCAATTCAGCCTTAGGACTGAATTTTGTGAGGTGTTGCAGGGTGGCGAAGGTAGCAATCTATTACACAGATTAGCGGATACTTCACAGGCGAAGTAACAAGGCGATAGCAATCTGTTAGGTAGATTAACGGGGACTTCACAGGCGAAGTACCAAGGCTTACCACTGTTCCATAGTGGCGGACGGAGGGCTTCCAGGCAAACCCATGAAGAGGTACAGAAAAGTAAAGGTAAAAGTAAAGGTACGATGAAAGCATGGCTTTGGTTTGGTTTGAGTTGGGGGGCTCTCCATGCCGGTCGTGCCTCTCTATTTATAGGGGGTGAACTCCCAATCTAATCTGCTATTAATTTGGCCGAATAGAGATAGAGATTGAGCCGGCGATGCAAACAGCTCTATCTCTATCGAGGTGGGCTTTGGCCAGTCTCGTCGAGGCCTTCTCCTCGGGCCGAAGCTTCGGTAGCGTGGGCTTCGGCCAGGCCCATTGAGGCTTGCTGTCGCGCCCCGATTTATCAAAATCGAGACATTATTGAATTTCCATAGAAAAACAATAATACAAGAGGTTCATCATGCGACAACGTACATATGATAAAATCCATGGTACACAGACCATATTTATTACAACATTGCTTTAGTAAAAACAGTAATAAAGTAATTAAATAACGGCATGACGAACGTCTTCTTCAGGATCTTTCTTCTTGACTGGGTCGCTACTCCAGACCGTCTTCAAGATAAACATCCTCTGTGGGGTCCAACGGGTATGAGTACAAAAAGTACTCAACAAGCCACCGCAAATGCAAATAATAATGCAGGATAATAAACAAGGAAGGATAAAGGCTAACAATGCGGAATAAAGCAGTTGCAGTTATGACATTTAGTGTAATCATATTTTAATCATGCGGAAAGTAAATATGAACATCATCAACATCAACTAACTCGAGGAGTACGTTTTACCTCCTCGCACAACGGTCCTTACATGTCAATCCATCATGCACATACATATTCAAGTAAACTAACTGGGGGATGTTACGCAACCCGCCCTTGACCGTGGGCTCGGCTTTTCGAAAAGATTTAAGACTCTGATCAGAGATGTACTACTGTACCCACAAGGCACGCACTCATCTCAAAGAGATGACCCATTTCACGGGAACTCGTGCCAAAACCTCAATATGAGATGTTCCAAGCGATAACCACCCGCTCTAGGTTTCGCCGGCGCGCCGGGCCGCATCCCGGCTAACGTCGCACCCCCTTTTGCGCCACATTGGTACAAGTCACCCGCAGGTGCAACTTGACCCATCTCCAAATGGTGGCCTCGGTTTGGAACAACCCATACCTTAGTTAGGACTTACCCACTAGACTTGTGGTTAGTACGTAAGTGTATTGCAACGGATCCCTCAGACCGGTCCTTATAGTGCCCCGGGTGCGACTGACCAATGCCCTAGCTTGCACCCGGAACCCACCATGCATACACTCACAACCATGACTCATCACCAACAGAATTTCCAAAGATAAGAAGTAACGGGATCATATAATAGAACCATTTCACTACGACTCATTTTTATCCTATAGCGGCCGTGCCAATACATTGGACACTAGCTAATATCATTGATCATATGGTGACAAGGAGGTTAGGTGAGATAGCATGGCTTGGGTTGCACATCAAGGTCGGGGGATCCTAAATAAATATAATGTAAGGGTTCATTTGACTAATGCATATACATAACCTATGTGTTTTAGCGATAGTCAATTCAGACATGGGTTCAATATGCTCAAAAGAATGGTTTGGTGACTTGCCTTGTTCAGCAAAGGGAGAGGGAGGGACTTCGGGAAGTATTCCGGCTCCTCGGCGGCGTCGTAGTCTTTTTAATATAAAGAGTAAAACAAAAAGAGCATAACACTCAATCAACCATATAGCATTACATTACAAGCATATAAGTTAAAGTTGGTTTGATTAAAAATAAATAAACTCAAAGGTTAAGGTTCTGAACTTTATAAATAATTTTAAAGGGATTAAAATGAAGGGTTGTCCTTTTTAGAGAACAAATGTTTAAATGTGATTATTGTCATATTGAATTCTCAAATAAATGTGAAATGAAAAGTTCATGTCAATTTGGTGGTTTTCAGTGAATGGACAGAAAGGAAATTAATATCAATTTTTCTGAAGTTTAAATATTTTAATCCATATTTTAATCCTAAAGGCTTTTGAGTAATTATTTGAATAAACATGGAAATGTCAAAGTAAACCTACTGTTTTTATTGCATAAACATGTAGAGAATAATTTTATGAATTTTCTAAAATTGGAATGGTAATTTTTAGAGTCCAAATGCATTAGATATGAATTTTACAAGTTTAAAAGCATTTCTGGAATTTATTTTCAAATTTTAAAACTCTCGGGTCCACGGTGAGCCAGGCCCACGGTGAACCCGCGCACTGTGCGCGTGCGCCGGCTCGATCTGGACCGTCGGATCTGGATCCGATGGCCAGGCGCGAGGCGGGAGGGTTAAGTGACAACGGACGACCAGGATTAAAACGCGCGAAGGGGTACCACGTGGACGCACGAGATCGCGCGTCGGGTTAAGTGGGAATCGACGCGCGAGATTAAAACGTAACGCTTTGACCAGATCCGACGGTGCGGATTAGATCGCGTACGTGGGCTCACGCGCGTCGTCCGATTGCGATCGTGCGGCCAGGATTGAATCCGGCACGACACGCGCTAAGGGGGCTATACCCCCCTTCGTCTCCGGCGACGCGGGGCTCGGTGC